>JAMKCH010083274.1:0-43209 GCA_023653785.1 Ophioderma brevispina
AAAAAATATTGGCTTCAAAATCCGTCGGGGTTAGTGGATTAACCCCGCTGCAAAATAGTGTAATTTCCAATAGCGGTCATTTAGATTTAAATATTCGTGACCAGGCCTAGTCTTTAGTCAGTCAAGTCTGTGTGTAACCGTTCGATATGCGTAAGAGCGCCCTCATACTGTTAAGTCTTTGAAACAGACTAGCACCCGGAAGTTGATGCCGTTTTGAATTTGCTGATGCTGTTAGGTTGGCATGTCCTACCCCCCTGGCTGACTCAGAGATTTCCAAAGGATGGCGCCCTCGATTTTTAAAACTAATTGTTTTTGCATGCGTTTGCTTATCCACATCACTGTGTGAAATACCTAAGCTCAAATCGATGTCCATCATATAGAAAATCACAACTTTATTATAAAATTCCGGTGTGAAAGTAGGCCTAATTATAGTCCGTCGGGAGCCACAGTCCGGGCTCCATAGACAACAACGGAATAATGTTGCATGAAGAGTCAACTTAATTATCCCTATTCGTTACCGTTGTAGCCGGACTGTGAGTACGGCGGACTATAATTACTTCTACACCTGATACGGAAATTTATCTTTAGTTCCAGCTGACTTGTTTTAATGAATACTCAAAAAAATATTTTTTTTCGAAATCTCTGAGTCTGTGTTTGATATCGTATTTTTGCATGCAGTAGAACCAACACGAACACAGCACAGCACAGTTTTTTTTTTTTTTTTTTTTTAATACCTAAGCTCAAATCGATGTCCATCATATAGAAAATCACAACTTTATTATAAAATTCCGGTGTGAAAGTAGGCCTAATTATAGTCCGTCGGGAGCCACAGTCCGGGCTCCATAGACGACAACGGAATAATGTTGCATGAAGAGTCAACTTAAAGGTGCAACGAGAGATTTTGAGGCACCCAAATATTGTAATTTCATATAGATTAGACACTTAATAGATTTCTTACCTTGTATTTCGCTACAGAAATGTCTTAAAATAGACAAAAAGGTGATTTTCATTTGCTTATATTTCAATATAAAACATAGGCTGAATTTCGTATTTGCTCCTATACGAAATTAGAAATTTCACATTTTTTGTACCAAGGAAACATATCTCAGCTTAATCCTTTCAGATGGGGATGTTTTTGATAGAAAGCTTTACATCAAAGCAAAAGTCGGTACTTTCAATTTTTAAGGGACACCTGATATGTGAAATCTCTCGTTGCACCTTTAATTATCCCTATTCGTTACCGTTGTAGCCGGACTGTGAGTACGGCGGACTATAATTACTTCTACACCTGATACGGAAATTTATCTTTAATTCCAGCTGACTCGTTTTAATGAATACTCAAAAAAATATTTTTTTTCGAAATCTCTGAGTCGGTGTTTGATATCGTATTTTTGCATGCAGTAGAACCTTAAATGTGCAAACACGAACACAGCACAGCACAGTTATCTCTGGTTATCTCGTGTGCAATGAATAATCAGCTGCTTCGCTTTGTGTCAGTCTCTTACTCAACCCACACTTACATAAACAATGACCTGTGCAAAGATCATTGGCTGTAAAGCAGAGTACACAAGGACGAGTCTTGCGCGACATTTTTCCACACGGCACCAATTTTGGTCTTGCGCCAAGGCCAATATTATAATTGAACAACATGCTGATTCATTTCGAAACGGCAAGGCTTCAAGACTCAAGGCATATAACAAGTGTTCCTAAAAATATAAACATTCTGAGTTTTGCACTGATGTAAAGCTTTCTATCACAAATATCCCCATCTGATAATTATTTCTTTGGTACAATAATTGTGAAATTTCAAATTTTCTCTAGGAGCAAATATGAAATTCAACCTACGTTTAAAGGCCGACTCAGAGATTTCCCGATGAGGGCGCACTAAATTTTCAAACAAATCGTGTTTTTAAAATTACGTGAGACTCCATACATAAATCCATAGATATGATGGTTCAATCCCCGGCCATGTGGAGACTAGACCTTTGTTGCCATCACAAAACATATTGTGTCCATGGTACTTTACAGAATCGGCTTACTAGAAACTGATGCATTCAGTTCTACAATGGTCTGTTAATGACAGAAGGACTTGTCAAATCCGCTTTGTGCTAATCTCTTATACAAGTTTGGCCCACTTTTTATGGCAAAATAAAAACTTAGTTGTGTTACGTGCGCATTGATATAAAAATGCATTATTTCTCCATCAGTACTGTGATAAAGAATTATATTTTGTAGTGTCAAAGATAAGTTATGTTCAAATAACAACATTTAATGAAATATTTGCTGGTGTTTTCATCCTGATACTTCAAATGAAACATCCAAGCTATCTTAGATGTGAAACAATGTATTTTATGTCAACATTTATTTACTAGCTACATTACTCTACATTGTATGAGTACAATTCGTACTTTTCTACCTGTGGCCATTAAAGTATTTCCTCTTACCTCTCACGGTGAATAGCTGTGAATGGACAGACCTAAAACTTTTAATGAGGTCTCACTTATTTTGAAATCTACTATAATCATTGTGTGAAATAACTAAGCTCAAATCGAAGTCTTTCATATAGAAAATCACAACTTTGTTATAAAATTCCGGATCCGGAATTTTTGTTATACACGGTATCCTGTTATACTGTGCATAAATGTTTACTGCATGAAAACGGAAAATCCAATTCATCTCTAACTTTGGAATTGACTCTCTTTAGTTCTAGAGACTATTTTTAATTTCTACTCAAAATAATTATATTTCGAAATCTCTGAGTCAGCCTTTAATATTGAAATATAAGCATATAAAAATCGCCTTTTGCTTTCACTTTTAAGACATATCTGTAGCTAAATAAAAGATAAAATTTTAATGGGTATATCTAATCTACATGTATATGAAAGCATTACTTATGACGATCTCTCGATGCACCTTTATCATGCATTTTATCATAAAATTTATGTGTAAAATGAAATGAGTGACTTGAAAAATAAATTCTGTATTCTCTAGTTCGGATACTCGTTCATGTGTTTCCCACGTCACGTCATTGCAACATGCATGGAATTATTATAGTAAATATGGTTACAATAACTGGGGTAAGTCAATTTTGATTTAGTAGACTTGAGACGTGTCGCAGTGGCACACTCACCCCGCCCCCCCCCCCCATGATCTGCAATTAAAGGCCGACTCAGAGATTTCTGGAGGAGGGCGCCCTCAATTTCCAAAAAAATCGTGTTTTTTGCATGTACATAATGCTTGTCCATATACTAATCACTGTGTGAAATTGCTAAGCTTAAATCGAATTCCTTCATATAGAAAATCACAACTTTGTTTTAAAATTCCGGATCCGGAATTTTTGTTATACACAGTATCCAGGCGCGGATCCAGGGAGGGGGCGGAGGGGGCGTGCGCCCCCGGGTAATTCTGCAAATTCTTGGAAAATCAGCCCATTTTGAGCTATTTTGGACCAGTTTTAGCCTTTCAGCCCCCCGGTAATTTTGATGTTTTTCAAATCCTGGATCCGCCCCTGGTATCCTATGGGACGTAATACTACACATAAATGTTTACTGCATCAAAACGAAAAATCCGATTCATCTCAAATTTCGGAATTGTGCATTTTAGGTTACTATCTTTAGTTCAAGTTGACTATTTTTCATTATTACACAAAAAAATAATATTTCGAAATCTCTGAGTCAGACTTTAACATTAGCATACAGCTATAAAAAAAAAAAGCTTGGAAACAACAAAAGGGACAAAATTGAAACAACCCAACGAAACTGCAGCATCAACTCCGGTATTCAGCACACTTCATATACTAGTATTGCATATTCAAAAGGTCACTCAGCGCTCGAATCTTTTGAGCCCGGGAGGGGGGCACTCAACTTTCATTTGGGTAGGGGTGTGCGGCCGTGCGGGCCGCACCTTGGACCTTGCGAACTGAAAATTGGAAAATTTGGACACTTGAGAACTAAATTTTGTTCTAAATTAGGCCACAAAAGTAGTTCAAAATCAAAATTTTGCTTGAAATGGGTCTTGTGAACTAAAATGCGACCCTTGCGAACTGCCGCAGACGACTGAAAAGGGGGTCTTAAGGGCCTCACATACCCGTACCACCTTTTCAGGTCAGTGTGCCCCCCCCCCCGGGCTTTTGAGTGAATACCACAGTTACGGTACGCGTAGATTTTGGAATAAAAAACGAGAGGGAAGTCAATTTTGTTTGGAATACATCTTAGGTATATTGGTCATTACTTTTTTGGCCACATTGGTCTCAGCTTTCAGGAGGTTTTATGTCATTTGAAATACAAAGTCACCCCCGGGAGTCACCCAGATCATAGAGCTATAAAATTGGTTAAATTTGGCCTTGAGAAAGTCTATACACAATACGACGTGCAAATAAAATATGCATTATCTATTTAAAGGTACACTGGTCGTTTTATATTTTTGTTGGCGTCAAGTTGAAAAACATTCACTCTCTTAATTTCCTGGGGGTCTCATATGATGGGGGGGGGTCAAATAACCCATAGGAATCGCCGCAATACACTTAATTTTTAGTTCCTCGTAGAAGTGACCTCCAAAAGTGAAGGAAGCGGGAGGGCGTTTTTTTTTTTTTTAAAAAACACTTTTTATTTTTTATTAATGACCCTAAAATTGGTTGTTTTCAATTAGGCCTATCCTACATAAAAATTTCCAGGATTGAAACAAAGATTATATCATAAAATTGAAAAATAAAAAGTTTGACCATACCAACAAAAAGTGAGGAGGGAAGCCTACTAGATCTGATATCTATTTTAAAGCGGCCTTATATATAGAACCTGTTTTGTCCCGTTTTTAGAACCCTACTTTTCTATGAAGAACCCATCAGTGCGTATCCTGTGGTTACTGGGGGTCGCCCCGGGTTCAATGCCAAATACCTGGGTTGAATATTCTATTATTAGTCCCAGTCCAAACAATGCCAAACAGGCAAATTAGCCTATTCGGTAACGGTTTTCTATATCGACAGTGCAATTGAGAGAAATTCGTATCCTCAAAAAATCGCCTCCCGTTTCCTTTAAGGATATAAGTAGGCCTATAGGACCCTTCTTTTGGAATGCTCATTAATTGCTCATTGTAATTCCAACACGTGTAAATTGAAAGCAATGTTCAAGTAACCCTTTTTTTTGTGTTCTAACATTTTTCCATGTGGCCAATAATTTTCTAATTTTTTCAACAAAACAGCAACAACACATGTGCATGTCCTGATTCCAGCACCTTCAGTTTAATTCATGGTTCGCTAGAATATCCTGGGAAAAGCTTATTCACAAAATTGGAGTTGATTCCCAATCTTGCAGTTTTTGTGTTTATGAGCAATTCTTTGTTTTCCACGGTATACCCACATAGCCCACTGTGCTGTAATTTCTGTCAGTTTACGGACAGCAATACAAAAGCGCGAATTTCTTACAAATAGCGACCGAATTTTTTCACGTATAATTTGGATCACATGGATTATAAGGCTCACAAAGTTAACGCGTTCAGATGATATAAAAATCTCAACTTTTTCAGCGGTAAGTCGGGGGACGAGGTTGTTGATCACGAAATGCCCCTTGAAGGCATATGGCACATTTTTTGAAGAGCGCCCCCAATTCAAAAGTTGATATTTTGGCAGAGTTACGTTGGCAATTGTCTAGAAACTATACCTGCGAACGAGAATGCTCATAAATGCGTATTATCATAAAATAAGCGATTTTGTAATTAGAATTGGGATCCCAGATTGGACTTAACGGCAGAGCTGGAAATGCCAACGTTTATGTCCCGTCCATGATGAAATAGTGCCACCTCGAGAAGACCTTAACTTGCCTAACCAATAAAAGCAACTAATTGATGACCGTAGACACGTACATGGCGCTATTTCTGTTTAAATTTTGCTTTTAAAAAGATGGTTTTTAAGTGCTGTTGTTTAAGTTTTAAACAACCGTCGTTTAGTTTTAAACAAACATTTTTTTAGTTTGTTGTTATAAATAACAATGTTTTAAAAAAAAAAAAATTTATAGTTTTAAAAAACAAATTTTGTAAACACCTCTCATCTTTAACCAACTGCTGTCTACCCTGTCATTGCACAACCTTGTTTAAAAGGTCACAACAACTGTTAAAAAATTTAAACCCTGATGCTTTAACTTTTAACAAGTTGTTTTAATTTTTAAAGAAGTGCTTAATTTTTAACAAGGTTGAGCGATGACCAGGGTAAAACAGTGTTTGTTTAAAATTTTAAACAACTTGATTAATTTTTGTTCTAACAGTGTAGCCTGTCGTTTTAAAACCTTTTTGCTTGATTTTTTTTTGGTCATGCTAGTCTATGGCGTGTGTTAAAAAGTGACAGGAGGAGATTTTTTAGGTAATAGCGAATATTTCTCAAATTTCACTGGATCGGAAGTAGACCACCTACCGAGAACGTTTCGAAGTGTATTGGACAAACAAGTACAAAAGCAAACCGCAACTTTGAAACCTTGTTTTGAATTGCCTGCTATCGTAAATCGTCCCTATAGAAAACCATGCTTGAATTTCTGTCGTGCACGACATAAAGTAATAAATCATCATCTTATACGACGGCGTATTCGGCTTATTCACTCCATGTGATCTAAACAATGGTAAGCATTCCAATATTCAAAAAACCAGGGTTAAAAAAAAATTGGGCGCTTCTTTCTTGAAAGAGATTTCACATATCGAGATTCCCCTAAGAAATTACTGATATTTGCCCTGATGTAAAGCTTTCCATCAAATATCCTCATTTGAAATGATTACGCTGAGAAATTTTTCTTGATAACAAAATTGTGATTTCTAATTTCATTACTGAGTCAAATACGAAATGCAGCCTATGCTTCATATTTGAACATATCTGGCAAATCAAAATCAACCTTTTTTTCTCTCTTTTGATTTCTGTAGCCAAATGGAAGGTAAGAAACCTATTGAGTGCCTATCTTTCTAATTACTATTATGACACAATATTTGGATGCCTTAAAGGCTGAACTCCGAGCTTTCCCGAGGAGGGCGCCCTCAATTTTCCAACAAATCGTGTTTTTTGCAATTACATATAAGCTATGTCCAAATCGAAGTCCTTCCTACAGAAAATCACAACTTTGTTATACGCCTATTCCGGATCCGTAAATTTTTTTTTGTTAACACGTAAATCTAACTTCCTATCATCTCAGTGATTTGGAAAATATTTGGAAATGTGCAGGAATAGCTTCAAAGTGAAGGATAATCTTAGAATTCGTCAATGGCATGCAGAATGGTGCAAGATCTCAAACCTATTGTGCCTTTTGGGTAAAAGTACCAAATTTTGCACAGATGTAGCTCTTGATATGCTTAATAAATCTGGTCTAGGGTCACAATTAAATTCCTTTCATATGGCGGCAAATTCAAACTGGCCGCCACTGTTTAAAATGTCTGTTTTACGTGCTTTCTATGTTTGTTATATGATCCAATTACTCGATTTGATTGTGCTTCATGCCATTTTAGAACGAAAAATACTCTGATTGACACTCCACTGGTAATTCCTTTGTTCATAGCCAAAATGATGAAATGCAAGAAATTCCAACAGGCGGCAATTGAAGCGTCATTTTTAATGTTTTTCCTTGTCTTTTTTATGATTCCCTAAGGTTGTTTACTAACAATGTGCATTAAGATAGAATTCAATCTTACGATACCACCAAATAAGTCTTGAATCACATGGGCGGCCAAAAATCCAAATGGCGCTAATTGTCCACTTAAGCTATCCTTTTGATCTCTAGAATGATGTTTTCTTACCATCTTGATATAACTCCTCAAGGAAGGAATTCACATCAACCTAGAGGAAACCACTAAGGTTCTGCTGTTAATTGGCTTCTTTACATTTCTAATTTGGCCAAGATGGCTGCCAACCTCGAATGTCCACACTTTTAGAGTGTCACTTACGTGCCTGTACAATTCCTCCGTGCTACTTGAATATGTTTTTTGGTTTTCATGAAAAATAACATACCCGATTTGATTTGGTATTGTTTGGCCTCTGTAAATGTACAACCAGTGGTGGGAGAATTTGATTCATTGCCCCAGCAATTTGCTCCAAAAAATCACGGGCACAAGTAACCAATGTTACCAATTAAAATCTTGATTTCCCCGTGCTCTAGACTAGTAATTTTTGTTTAAAACGATTGCAAGGCAACGAATCATATTACGTGGCCTTCTAGCCAAATTGCCACCACCCACAAGATGATTGACTCTGCAGACAGGGGCGTCCCCAGACCTTATCTAATTGGGGGGGGGGGTGTTGAGTCTGTGTTGCCGACAAATCATGGCCGTATTCAAGACTTATCAATTTTTTCGGCTCGCTTCGCTCGCAAGGTAGACCCAATTTTTTTTCACTAGGTTCGAATTCTGAAAGCGGGGGGGGGGAGTCCCAATCGCAACCGACAGTCACTCATACTCCAGCAATGCAACAAAACAAACACCAACAGGCAGGTGGGGGAGTCACGCCGACAACCGCACATCAATCAGTTGCGCCGACTTACAGCCTATCGCCGACAATTCACATTTGCCCGACCAATTTTGCAAATGGGGGGTGTCCACATCCCCCACACCCCCCCCCCCCCCCCTCTGGGGACGGCCTGTCTCAGAATGTACTTTGGTAGCCTTAATGTGTGCAAGGTCTTCCTTAATACTTCCATGAAAATTCCTTGCCATCGGGATACCACATCGACAGTTTGTGGAAAGTGCTCTATGTGTGAAACAGACCCTGTTATAGAAGCACCGCAATATCGCTGACAACACGAGTCCTCACAATTGGAGCTCGGCTCTGTCTAGTTATCTTGTCTACAACCTCCATCAGTCACTTCAAGCACTCTCATTCAATTTCGGGAATTCACTTTAACCTCATCACTCACCTCTATTGGCGAATTTCAACCGCCATAGTAACCAATGGGGCTACAATGAAGCCCATAAAGACGGAGACAGCTGTGGAAGAATGGTTAGACAGTCACATCTACATCACCTTCACGACCCTAAACTGCCGCTACCATTTTATATTGCCCATTGAAGAAGTTACAATCCTGATCTATATAGCTTATTGTTGGCAAAACATCTCTAACCTGTGTAGCAAGATTGTTCTGAATCCTGTTCCACTAACTCTAAAACAATGCTGCAGTCAGTAAGATCAAACAAAGTGCATTTTAAGCCGCACTTAACTACAGAACGTGAAGAATGTTGCTCCAAAACTCCATAAATATGACAAATTTGCCCAACTAGTGAATAAGACTGCCCGGAGATTCATACCAAGAGGCTGTAGGACGGAATACATAGCAGGCCTTTCCAAGGAATGCGCTAAAGGATATCAAAGGTATCCCACCATGTTTGAAGCCAATCCTTTCTCAGTTAAAACAACTGCTAAAGGTGAGGAAGTAGGAAAGGATCAAAACCAGGCACGCCTTAATTGAATCCACCGATATGACCCATAACAGCAAGAAAGAATGGTCTACCATCCGAAAGCTTCGAGTCGAAGGTATCCAACAAAACCTCCACAGCAGCCAAAAATGTTACACCCAGCCAAGTTGAAATGTCAACTACTTAGTTGTCCAGGTAGACAAGGATGGATATTTATTAATCTTTCCTTGGAGATAGCAAGCCCACACACGTGTTGAAAAAATGTGCGCCTGGCCGGATTCGAATTACTAGCACGCTAGGAAAGAAATGGACACCTAAGTTTCGAACACCTACAGATGATATCTATCGCTCCTCTACCAACCCAGCCTTGATAGCTCAGTTGGTTAGAGCGTCGTGTGCAAAATCCATTCAAGACACAGATATGTACTTTCCATTTACGCAACCGTGAAGCCAACGGACAACTTATCCCATCCTAGGCAGGAATTGCTCCACCAAACATCTGTTGTAGCATAGCGAGCAAGCAAGAGCGTAGCAGTCAAATATCTAATGTGAAACACCCTATGTCTGGACAGAGACCAGCTGCTAACCCCCTTAAATCCAGAGAGAGTTTCACAAGCAAGGTCCAACTCCTTGAAGGAGTTTAAGGGAGTCGCCATGTGGAAAGAAATACTTGCTATCAACCAAGTAACATCTATTGGTATTGAACCTGATGAGCATCACCCACTTGGAGCTGACTCCTCATGGGCTGAATGGCGATGTCTCAACAGATTGATAACCAGAATCGGATAATCCAAGGTTGCCTTGCAGAAGTGGGGCTAACTGGAAGCAGATCAGGACACTACCTGTAATTGTAGAACAGCACCACAGACAATGGAACATCTCTTGCTCTGCCCAATGTTGGTGTAACAATGCACATGCAAGGACCTTGCAGAATTCACTGTCTGCACAATATTGGAGCAACAATGCACAGGCAAGGACCTTGCAGAATTCAGTGAAGCAGACAGACATTGTACCCACAAAACATCTTCTATTTACATTACACCTACACTTCGGCAGTTTTTGACTTGGCTATGTATGCTTTTGATGCCTCTGGTAAGGTTGTCCATACAGGACTGTGAAGCTGCAATTTTCCGACCCCAGTCAGCTGGATCTGGTAGCTCTGAAGCTCACAGCAATGCTTGTCCCCAGCAATGTCCTGCCTGATATGCTGCTCTGTTTGAGTGTTGATACAGTGCATATGAGGTAGGTGGAATGAACTCAATGGATCTTGTTCTGTTGTACATGAGGTCACCAAATCTTTCAAGGTATCTTCCTAAGGGGGAGTTCTTCCAAGGTTACAACATCAGGGAATTTTTTGCTTGCTTCCCATATGGTGTTCTTAACTTTGTGCAACCGGTGAAGGTGTGAAACATCAGCAGAGACAAACAGTTCTCTGGTCCTAGGCATAGTATGTGCTGGTGTGAATCTGAGATTCCTTCCGGTACCAAATGTTAGCCAGAGTTCAGTGAGTACGTTGGACTGGCTGAACAAGGGTACAGAAAAAAATCCCAGCGTCTCTGTCCACAGTACGCAGCATGACCCTTTGGTATCCTTGAGCAGCAGCATTGGCTGCATGAAGTAGAAGCCTGCTTCATCATGTGTCCAAGGAGATAGATAGTTAGATTGTTAGTATCTGATTATTACACCATCACCCACTAACAGAACAACTACCGCTAGATAGATTCTTAAACTATTAAACTATGAAATTAAACTATGCATCAAATATAGAATGGAGGTTCTACAGGTTATCAGAAATAACAAAATGAAGAATGAATGACTGAAACAATCCAAAAATACTTTATTTTTAACAGTAATGCCTCACATGACCACATCCATTTTCTGGTATTTTGGTCCATTGTAAACATGAATTAATAACTCCGTATTAAATACTAAGAAAGTGACATTAGCAGCTATTTTGAATTATATGATAACAGTCTCAGAAATTACACATTGACAGCACCAGGCAGCACATCAAAGATTACCTGGTAGAATGGTACATGTAATAGAACTTGTGAGGTACAACTTGACAAAGACAATCAGCAGTACATTTAAGGCATGTTATTAAATTTATAGTGGCAGCCTCTTTGAACATGGCAGCCATATTATCTATGTGATACACACAGACTAAAATGTAAAATGTTTAACCATACCAAGACACCAATTATGTTTTAGAATGTTGATTAAAATCTTATCATTTACCATGACACATATAAAATCAATACTACCTTTAACATCAAGGTTACTGTAGGCTGCCATTTTTAATTTGGCGGCAATTTTGAATATGGCAGCCATTTTGATATCATGTACATTGACATTTACAACAATAAAATGTAGGTTTGGATATGTTGAGGGCCCAAAGTTTTAGAAAATCAACGAAACCCGTGGTTTGCACTGTAAACTACAAAATAAGCAGCTTTTTCCTGTGAGCGGCAGCCATCTTGAATTTAGGCCCCAATGTGTGACTGCCATTTTGAATTAACTACGATTTTGGTGAAATAACAGAATATTGATTTAAAAAGTTGAACCAAGTCTTATCTGACCTATATAATAAAATTTACAACCACATATTTGCAATAATTAATGCCTTTTTATAGGGTGGCGGCCATTTTGAAAGTGGCGCCCATATTGGAAGGAAATTAATTTGGCCCCTAGACCAGATTTGTTTAGCATATCAATAGCTACCTCTGTACCAAATTTGGTACTTTTCACCCAAAATGCACAATACTTTCACCATTCTGCATGACTAATAAGTTACCTTTTCCAGCTGTAGAATTGACAGAAAAGGAAGAAAACGGCAGTGTTCCAAGATACAATTCTCCATTCAATTACGTGTTGTAGTAAGTGTCCGAACGGACAGTAATGACTAAAATCTCCGATTCTGTCCTTATTAGGTTGCTTCTGGTCTTATCATTTGCAGGGTATGTTAGGATACCTGTACTTGTTACTTACATGTAAAAATCTGATTTTTGATGATTTTTTCGATTTGCTGATTTAGCAAATCACTGATAGTGTCTTTAAGCATTTTAGGTGACTATCTATAGTTCTAGATGACTATTTCTAATTACTACACAAACAAAATTATATTTCGAAATCTCTGAGTCAGCCTTTAAAATCTCTCGTTGCACCTTTAATATGGAGTTTCGCCGGCTAAAAATAAGCATCTTGGACTATCGCTCTGCAACTCCATTCTCACTCCTATATTCGCTTCGTGCTTCCATTTCTTGGTTGATAATTTGACCATGAGTTAGCTAAAATTTGCATTTTAGAAATGCAAATCTACTTTGCAGATATTGCACAATGTACCCGTACATGATGATTTATGATGCGACTGACTGCAAGCGGGACTTCAATGCGCTGTTTTTGCAAAAGTGTGGCGTGGCGCCAGGATGACTGATGCGTCAATTATTTTTTAGAAAAAACCAATTTTTTATTATTAAAAGAGAACTTTTGTGGTAAAAATTGCACACGGCACCAAAGTGTAGCTGAGACTATAAATATTGGAACTGAGCTGCGTGCCCATTCATATGTTGGAGGAAAATTGAGATTTTTAACACTGAAAGACTTTTGAAGATAACTAGAAGACCAGACATCATGCCAGACAAGTGCAAATGCTGTGTTGGTAAGTTTGTAAAAAAAATATTGCAAGATTTTAGCTTATAACATTGTAATCCTCGCTTCAAATATCGGATGTTTCAGATCCATAATCGCAATGATTCAAAACTGTGCATACATGTAGTATTTATACGCGTACATCCACCTAGCATAGGATAGTGGATTACATCACCATTTTCCATCGAAGTTGTTTATAAAATTCGGAGTGGATAAGAGCCACAACATTGCAAGTTCCCCTAGCATATTATTTGCAGCAGCAATGATTGGCAGAAATACCCAGTCATTCACAGAGTTACTTTGGGTGTTGTCTCATCTAGGCTAATAATCTATGCCTAGTACTAGGAATTCATTTACATTTCCTATTAGGCTAAGCAGCTAGAAAGAAAACTTTTGATTTGTGAACAGCAGCCCCCCTCACAGTGGATAACTTCTCAGTTTCATCTGACACGTAATGGAATGATCTGACCCGGTCCCGCCCCAATCTTTTTTCTTACCCCCCCCCCCCCCCCCGGCCAGAAAGAAAATGACAAGTATTTTATAACTAATGTAACTAACAATCGCGCTACGCATGTTGTCTTTTTAAAAGACTATTCTTGTTTTTGACTAATAAGTGTCTTTAAAAAGTTTTTTTATATTCTTTGTTTTAAACTTTTCTGACCTTTGAAATTTCAATCTCAATGATATCATGCCTAAATGATGAAAAGCAGTTAGCAACTGTCACTACATGAAATTAGTGGGTGAGCCATCATTTTGTGTCGTAACCAAGCTGTGGGGGCAAAAGAGGAAGCATTTAATCCCAGGGCTCCTCATACTCGAATACAAATGTATGATGGCCATTCCGTGGGGGGTAAGCTAAGCGATCTATGGGCTCGCAAAACATTATGCAAGGGGTAAAAATTACATGTCCAATGGTTGAATTGCATACCAAAAAGTTCGGATGATCGCAAGATTAAAACTGTATAGTTTTGTGCTATCTCTGACTAACCTTAAGGATTTATAAGCTGAAAACCGTTTTTATTGTAAGGGTCAAGGTTAAATTTATCTTCTAACAGGGGTCAAATACTAAAAAATGCTTCAATTTCAGTGGAATGGTCGCATATTTTTTTGTAATGTCCTTTACAATTAAAATAAGGATAGTTTGGACATCTGCAATTTGAAATTAACAAGTTCGCGCACCTCATTAGTACGTACCCTATCCCCTAGAGGGTCTGGGGTTAATTTTGGGTGTACTTGGTACTATCATTTCAATTTCCAAACTCTACCTTATTTTAACTTGTATTACATTAAAATAATAGGGACCATTTCCCCTGAAATTGAAGGCATTTTTTAAGTAGTTGACCCCATGCTTTAGAGCTAAATTTAACCTTTGACCTACAATACGGTTTTCAGTCTTATAACTCGCATAAGGCGTCAGTCAGAGATAGCACAACTAATAAATTTTTTTTAATCCTTGTGATCATACGAACAATTTTGGTATGGCAATTCCAACATTGGACCCCTTTTCAATTTTTCCCCCGGTATAACTCGTTTACGAGCCCCTAGATCGCTTAAGCTACCCTCCAGAATGGCCATCATACATTTTCGTGTATGTCATAGTATTATGTATAGCGCTGGTATAAATGCCTCTTGCCCCCCCAGGTGATAACAATAAGGCTACTACTTCAGACGGTCTGGCTCAGCCACTAACTCTTTTAGGAACACAATTGCACACAAGCAGATTTTCTGCCAGTGAGGAATACATCTCCAGAGGTTGTTTTTAAAATAACCAATCCCATAATGCATTTGCCTATATTGCAACAGATATACTGTGCTGTACTAAATACCTCAAGTTTCTTCACCTTACAAATAAAGTGTACTAAGTAACATAAAATGAGTGTAAAGTTATTGAGTGAAATTTCCCAACACTGATGCTTGTGGAATGACCCTAAAATACACCCTCTAAATTTCTCTAATTTGTACTTGAGGCAAGCGTTCCACATGTACAATTCTATGCAACAATTTTTTTTTTTATTTTGGGCCTTGGGGTTAGGTTTGTTATGTACATGTCCATTTCAAAATAAAAATGATTTTTTTTCTGTAGAATTTTAAAAGGGAGTACATATGGAACTCTTTCGTCTGGATGATTGTAGGGGGGGGGGTGGGGGGGGGGGGGGTGTTTGTCAAAGCACCTAACCGTGATCACCCAGATGTTCAGAGGTGTATTGGGACAAACAAGTAGACTTAGAAAAGAATACCAAAAAAAAATAACTTCCTTCTCTCTTAAGGTGCACGTTAGATATTTATAAAGGGTGTCCCTAATAAATGCTAAATTCGGATTTTTGCACTGGTGTTCACGCTCTCTCTCAAAATATCCCCTTCTGAAGGATTACTGAGAACTGTTTTCTTTTGGTACAAAACTTGTTAAATTTCTAATTTCGTATAGGAATCAAAATTCACTGTTTTCTATTGACAGGTAGCAGATACACATACCTTTTGTTTTCATTTAAGTTATTTCCTGCTAGCTCAAAATAAAAGGTATGGAATCTATGAGTATCTAACCCATATGAAATTACTACATATCCAAAATTGGAATGACTTGAAATCTCTCGATGCACCTTTAATCGGCCTTATTTTTATATATCATTGACTGTATAACGCCATGACGACGGGAAGAGAGGAACGACTGAAAATAACGAGGTGCAGTATTTTTCTAGTTGTGCACAGAGAGAATATAATTTAAAAATGTAATTAAAATTACCATTTTGGCCTCACTTATGGTAGGCATATAAAAAATATTTGTTTGCGACAGAAAACCATATCAGGGTCGGTCGGTCAGACTTTTTTTTTTTTTTTTAGATCTTATCATGTTTTGCTCTAAAATGGAATACAAGATCATGCTACTATTTAGCTTTTTCAATAACAATAGCAGATTCTTTTATTTTACTTGTTGTGTTGCTTTGTTGACTTTTTTTGTTATTTTTATTTGTCTCGTTGGGAAAAAAATATTTTTTTTTATTGTGAATGAAATAATGGGTCGGTCAGCAGAATTTTTTTTATTTTGTGGCTAATTGGGGCACAAACACTTTTTGAGCATCGGCACGGGTTTTTTTAGGGTCGGTCGGATTACGGCAAACAACCAATTTTTTTATGCCTATTAAAGCATTCTTAAAAATTACAATTGCTCCTTTTAAAAAAATCACAACATACCCCATTAGTGAACTGGGAATTTATCATTCATATAATTTCAATGGGATTGGGACCAAATCATTTGCTAGGGGTCTTCGTGGTTTCCATTGCAGGCAAATCACATTGCAAATTTACTCTTTATTCCGATATACAGAGGGCCAGGTCCTGTGCCTGTGCAGGGCAGGATTGCTGTAAAGATGGGAGCTGTTGTACGGCTGATGGCGGCAAAACCTGTGGACCAGCTTGTGGAAGTAAGTCATTTACTTCCCCACTTCACCCAATAAAATTTGAGATTTTGATATCAGAAGAAAAACATCAGACATGAAAAAATGTATCCTTTACCCTATGACCAGGTCTCAAAAAGTAAAGTAGTCAACCACATCATTACCACACACCTATGGCCACGGGCCATTGTGATACACAACTTTGCTTGTAAAATAGAGCAATTCAGCTCAAAATTTGGAATCTGGTTCTTTTGTTGATATCTCCACGCAAAGTAGAGAGCATAATTGAAATTTGTGAACTGCCTATCTTTCTAAGATTTTTGTGGGCTGCAGCTATAGCTGGCAGGACCACTCAATCCGTTGTATGTGTGTATGTGTATGTGTGTCACTAAAATGTTAATTTTTTTTAAAGGGGCATTTCGTGATCGACAGCCTCGTCCCCACGACTTACCTCAAACAAGTTGAGATTTTTATATCATCTGAACCATCGGGCTAAGTATAGAATGTGTGCCCAATCTGACGTGCAAATTCAATCGTGTCAGCAAGAAATTCGCGATTTTGTATTTTTTAAACGGACAGAAATTACTGTACAGTGGTCTATGGGAGATTGTGATACGAACATTTGCTCATAACAGCCGAACGCAAGATCAGAATCAACTGAAATTTTGGGAATAAGCTTTTCTCAAGGATATCTAGCGAAACATGAACAAAACAGAAGGGGTTAGAATCACGAAATGCACCTTTAATTGACCTCAATTAAAATGTTGAAGTTCAATTGGAACTAAACTTGTGTCATAGGTGCACCATGGGACCCCTCATATGTTGAAGTCACCAAAGGTCATGTGCCAAGGTCAAAGGTGATGTGAGGTCAAGTTGAAAAATAGGCTAAAATGTGAAATTGAACTCCAACTTTTCAATGTAGGTCAAACTTGAGTCATAGGTGCAATATGGGATCCCTCATTTGTTGATGAGGTCAAAGGTCAAGTGCCAAGGTCAAAGGTCAAGTGAGGTCAAGTTGTAAGATAGGCTGGGCGGCCCACAGCTTATATTCTTTGAATATAGTGAGCACGAAAGCCAAGAACCGCAAAATTCTAGTTTAATTTGAAGTAGGTTACCATTTATGGTGGCAGTCTCGTGGAAAGTGGGTGCAAGAGGGGGTATAATAATACCCTTCACATGCTCCTGATACTTGTATCACATGCTATATGCCATTAATTAAATGAAGCACACAATCAAATGATCAAAATCATCAAATTATTACAGAATTTGCTGACTTGTCAGTAAAATTGGTATTATTGTGAAAAAGATGCAGTTGGAATATCTGAATTGAATGATTTTTTTTTAAATTTTAATTTTTATTGTTTATGATAATGTAATGTATTACTATGGTGTATACCACTTAAAATGTTAAAAGTGAGCAAACAAAATCTGTAATGATAAATTTGCCCCCCCCCCCCCAATCCCCCTTCAGACTTTAGAATTGATAACTTTTGGGTGTACCTGTGGTGAGGGAGCAAGCTGGAAAACTTTTAAAAGTGGATGGTTTTGCCAGCAACCCCCCCCCCAAAAAAAAAATCAGCCATTGGAATTGCCACTGTATGCCCAGGGCAGATAGGGATATAAAGCTCATGCAGTTTATCAAGTCCCTAGAGTTTTTTACAGAGAAAAAAATTATACGGTTGCTGAGGGGTTCAATTCTAAAGTCAACAGTGATTGACTTATTTACATCTCATTGAAAACAAAAGTGACCATTTATGCAAACTGTGACAATTTATTCAGATTATGCAGAGCACCATCCAAGACCCTTTAACCAAAATACATAGTTTGGGTAATATTTTTGAGACCAACTTAATGATATTCTAACCTAATATCACCTTTCAATTAAAACTCTTCATGCATACAGATACCATCTGACCATCTGTAGGCATATTATTGTTTCATTTGAACTCTGAACTTTAATTGTATTACCAGTTTTATCATCGTACTTGAGTTATCTAATGATATCCATTTTAAATGTGTGCTTCTATTTCCTGCTGTTTTGAGTTGAAAGTTTGCTTAGAGCTTATTAAATTTATGAAACATTTTGGGGTTCTTGAAAAAAAACCCAGCCTCATTTCTGAAAAAAATACTTCTAGTTTTCTTTTGACATGCAAAAAAAAAACAATACTGCACCTTTTAGTGGAGAGCTAGGACCCAGGTCAAACATCATCATTTACCCCTCACTACAGAAAAGGTTTGACACCTTTGGTAGTTAGTATGGACCCTCTATATCAATGCTAGGTAGGTAGTACTCTCAAATTGTGGTGTCACTTTTTCAATAGGGGCCAATTTAAGTTTACACAGGGGTCAAACTTTTAAAATGCTCCAATCATGTTGAAATGTGTGCCATATTGGCCGTCTAGTCATAAGGATTCCAAAAATGTATAGTTTGCACCAACTATGACCAATGGTTTTGGAGTTATAGGGTAAAAATGGCTAAAATGGTAAAAAAAGGTCCATTTCTATTTGTACAGGGGTCAAAATCGGAAGTTGCTCCAATTTTGTTGAAAATGATATAGAAGTTGTTCATCTAGCTTAATGAGTCAAAATAAGGAATAGTTTGTACCATCTGCAATGCATAGTTACCATGTTATGGGATAAAATAGGTCATAGGTCAACATACCCAATTGGTGTTGACCTTCTTTGACCCTTATCTCCGTAAGTAAGCATTTAACATAATACAAACTATACCTTTTATGAGTCCTCTAACCTCAGGCAATAACTGCAAGTATTTAAAATATAATCAGATTAACTTTTAATGTTGACCCCTGTACAAATTGAAATTGACCTTTTTTACCATTTTAGCCATTTTACCTTATAACTCCAAAACCAATGGTTGTAGGTGGTACAAACTATACATTTTTGGAATCCTTATGATTAGATGGACAATATGGCATACATTTCAACATGATTGGGGCATTTTAAAAGTTTGACCCCTGTGTAAACTTAAATTGGCCCCTATTGAAAAAGTGATACCACAATTTGAGAGTACTACTTACCTAGCATTGATGTAGAGGGTCCATACTAACTGCCAAAGATGTCAAACCTTTTCTGTAGTGGGAGGTAAACGAACTCCTTAAATAAGGCCCCTATGATATTCTGCTCCTCCTCTATTTGCACACATGTACAAGAATTATGTGTAGAAATATGAACATTATTAATCTGGTATAGAGGCCCGAAATTTTGCATATATTGAGATGTTTTCTTACTATGTTATAATTTTTTTAAATTATTAATTCTTAAAAAATTGTGGGCAGATGTCTGACCCTCCCCATACTTGAGGTACCTAAATTGCATACATCCTGAGACCCCATCCACTACAAAATAATTATTATCAGACGTTAGTCTGTAAATTGGAATTGGTCTACTTTTGAGGGTCCAAAAAATGTGTCGGCAGAAGACAGTAAGTGTGTACGTTTTGGGGGTAGATACTAGGTACTGCCTTTTGCATTGTGAGTGGAATTTGAACTTAATGGTTTTGGATAGAAGGAGCAGTGTTTGGAGCTATAAATTGATATGTTATGTGTTGAAGTCTTCTCCAGGGCCAAAAGGCTTGTGTTATGTTTTGGTGGAGGACAAAGGTAGATTTTTGGATGAATTCTGAGGCAAGTTATTTCAAGAAATGAAGTAAATCCAGAGACTTGCCAATGTGGAATATTCCATGTTCCTAAATGGGGGGGGGGGGGGGGGTACATATTGAGGAAAATATCATAGTTTGCTCCATTACCCATTGCGCTATAAACAGTTATGATCAGAGGTAATCTTGTTGTTTTATGTTGTTTTTTTCTTCAGATCCTAACTGCAAGTGTGGAGCTGATTGCAAATGTGAACCTGGCAAATGTACATGTTAATTAGATCAACATGTTCATCTATGTATATATATATATTTTTATGGTAAGTAAAAGGATTGTCCCTAATTGGTTAATTACTTCATATATACAGGGTGTCTACAAAAATGGTGCAAGGCAAAAGCACCCTCGTTGGAGGTGAACAAAATAAAATAGTGACGCAAACACAAATGAAGTCTTGGCTTTTGAATATCGTTTGCAGCATCTGATTTGGGTGTTGCAATCCAGAGCTATGGCTAATAACCTGAGAGAGGGTGCAATACCAAATATACCACTTTTCACAGAATGGGATACAAAGTAAGAGCATCATGTTGATGGGTTGGTAGGGCTTATTGAAAGCACTCGATCTTCACACAATAATGCAAAGAAACCTGTTAAGTAATTGAACATCATTATGATAATGATAACTAAATTGGTGCTCAAATGTGTGAGAAAAATTAATGAGATCTCCTTTTCAGGATGATTGATTATTGGATCAGAACAAAATGTGTATTATTTATGCAAGATGTGCTATATAATTAGTTTGATGTCTTTAATGTTTCCAGCTGAGTGTGCTCTATTTTTATGTTCGTCACTTATTTATGAAGTCATTTTAGAATGTTTATTGAGAAAAAAGAAACATTGATATGAAGCAACAAGAAAAAGGATCAAGCATTGTAAATGTGTGATGAATGAATTCTTGCGAATCAATAACATGTGCTATCAACATGCATGATTGATTTTGTTAAGTTATCCCATTCTGTGAAAAGTGGCGCAATTGGTATCTCACCCTCTCTTAGAATATTAGCCATATCTCTGCATTGCAAAAACCAAATTGGATGCTGTAAACGGTATTCAAAAGCCAAGACATCATTTGATTGCGTCACTATTTTGTGACATGATGTAAATATCATGTCACTATTTTTTTACCTCCAATAAGGGTGCTCTTGCCTTGCACCAATTTTTTTTGTGGACACCCTGTTTAAAGACACTATCAGTGATTTATCAGAAAGGGTCAAAATATTTGAAATTTGCAGGAATAGCTTAAAATTGAAGGATAAGTCTATAGAATTCCCATAAGTTTTTCCAACTGTAGAGTTCACAGGAAAGGAAAAAACGGCAATATTCCAAGATACGAATCTCCATTCAATTGTAAGTGTCTGAACGGACAGTAATGACTAAAATCTAAGATTTTGTCTATATTAGGTTGCTTCTGGCCTTATCATTTGCAGGGTATGTTAGGATACTCGTACTTTTTACATACAAGAAAAAAATCTAATTTTTTATGATTTTTTCGATTTTCTGATTAAGCAAATCACTGATAGTGCCTTTAATACATTTGTGTAATGTTAAATTTTATGAGATTCTTAGGTATTCATAATAAAAATGCTGAAAGGAAGAGAAGTAAAGTAGTGACAAATAATTAACTTTTTGTTCATGGTGACTTCCTGAAGGTTGCAGATCAACTCAAATTGTATTTTGTTTTTTCTTCCTTGATCTGTTAAAATATATTCGTGTTATGTTACCCAAATTGTTATTCTTATGTGCTTTAGAGGCAAACTTCAAGAAACAGTGACTACTAATTAACAATTTAACATTTCATTTAATATTTCCAGAATGAATCCCGGTTGTAACCAATCAGACAATGATTGCTTATTTTTCTTCTTTTCTTCTTTTTCATTTCAGGTGAAAGCAGTTCCATTAATTTAAACAAGATCAGCCCTAAAGACTGAACCCGATGGTCTCCAAGACTGAACTGTTAATATATTAGACGAAACCTGCCTTTAATGGAGTCAAATCCAAGCAGAGACGTGATTATCCATAGGCTAATCAAATGTTTAATAGGCAATGGTCATCAGCCGGAGTACAAACAAAATAACAGATGGAATTCATAACAGGGCAGCCATATTGTAGATTTTTGTACATATTCTGATGTGGATTGCATTTGATACTATTGAACATCTTTTGTTTGCTAAGATCAGTGTCTGAGTAACAACAAATCCCCAGCAACAAATCATACAAATTTGATGTCACAAAAAAGAACACAAACATTTTCAGTAAGGTGGGCTTGAAATTTAAAATTGCAATACCACCAAAGCTCCTTCTGAAATTGTGAACGTTTGTGGCTTGCAAGCATAAGATGTTCTTCAGTCATGTCAAATTGCCCACGATTTTCATTATACACAAAACTGTTCTTGGCGTTTTCAGCTAAGACTTTTGCAAGTCTTAAAAGTCTCTCAACATTGTATGATATTAATTGTAACCTTAACCTTTGTGTTCTGTTCTCATTCAAAAAGAGCAAAATTTGACATGGCAAGATTTTTGTATATAAGCCAAGGATTAGTTAAATTCTGCAATGGAAAGCATAGTCAAGCATAGCAAAACTTTAAGCCTCTTCAATTATGGTTGCATGTCTAACTCAATTTGTTGATGCCTTCAAGTAGTATCATTTTGTTTACATATTGCTTTTCTTGTAAAAGAAGAAAAGCAAGTTGGAGTAATGCCATTTCCATTGAAATTTAACTGAACAAACATTTGGTTTGGCACAAATTAGCAATGCATGACAAATTTTGCTCCTGTTAGTAGTGGTGCTAGGGCATTGCCCCGCGCCCCCCCCCCCCATACCTTACCCCAGGAAAATGGATCACACTGTATCATGCCAACAAACCTTACCAATTTTTTAAAGAAATGTTTGTACTAATTTGGGGCTTTTTAATGCAACATTTTCTAATGGGTAACAGCAATTCCAAGGCTGAGTAAAAAGTCCAGAGACCCCACCCCGATTTTCCTACAGCCGAATTGCCCATCTCACTTGTAGACAATCTGTTAAGTATTTTTTCTTCTTCAGTAAATTTCTCAGTTGGAGTTAAACAGAATACTCAGTAATGTGTAAAAATCCCCAGTAATGTTTAAAAACTGGTAAAATTGTTACCACTATCACTAAATGTATGTTGTCAGTGTTCCAAGTAACAAACTAGAGGAGTATGTCCATAAGCACTTAAATGGGTTAGGCTGATGCGAGGGCCTTGGCCAGGACACTTAATTCACTAAATATCCTAAAGGGGACCTCAAGGCCCTTTTCCATATGAGACCTCAAACGTGTGTGAATGTTCCCTCTATGGATATTTGCTATAAATCATCTCTCGTTTGTTAATCCAATGTCTTAGATAGAACACAAAATAGGCATGGTGAACCATGCATACATTGATACAAAATGATACAATACGAACCATGTGACAGCGTTTCATTCCAGTAAATAATTGCACCTGTATTATAAGGTTTATTTTCTATCCAAACATGTTGTACTTTATGTTAAATAATGTTAAATAAATGTGTTGAAATGTAATCTTTCTATTTGTATGGTGTTTTCCTTTTCCTGTTGGAGGTGAAGTGAAATAGATCGGATGACATTTTTGTAATGCAAGTATATTACAGCAGATGGAAGGGTTTGAATTATCACTACATCATGAAGTGTGTGATCATTGGGAAAACATTACCCAATGGGAATGAAATTTACGGGAAATTTAGCTGCTTAGATGATGTTGGGAACGAATTGGGCATTATTCTGTACTGAAATATATTATCGAAAGATTAAGCAATCAATGATTATGCAATCACAGACTACAAATGCCATGATGCTTTTGTGACCACTAGAAGATACAAATCGGTGATTTTGTGAATACAAATGCCTTGATGCTTTTTGTGAACACAAGATGATACAATTCAGGATTTTTGTGATTGTAAACACCATCATGCTTTCTTGTGATACAATGCGGTTGATGGTCTGATCACGAGAACACTTTTTCCGCGGAGGCACCTTATTTCATCACAATGATGAGGTTGTCCTTGGTATTGGAAAGTTTGTTCCCATAATTAGATATATGTTGCAGACAGTTTGGTACCTTCCCATTTTGCCATTATTATACTATTATATTGTGTCCAAGAGATTAAAGAGAAATTATATTGAGGTGACTGCCCTTTATTTTGTTGAATACAAAGTGGTGCATACCAAAATGGAAAGGTACCCAAATGGTTTGTAACACACACAACCATGTTGGAAGTGCATCTTTAACAATGCATAATTAAGTTTTATTTCAAATGGATTCAGTAGAAATTGGTACTGGCAACATAGTTGCTGTGGCAGTTCTCCACAGACGGAAACCTTGCAGAGGCTTTATGATTACTGAAATTGTATCAATTTCTTGGATTATGGATTGAAGAGATTGAAATAGATGAGCTTCCTGACAAGCCCATGTATTTTCCCATTCATTCCATGTAAGTTCGGGATCAATCTGGATCAAATTACATATTGGCATGTAATTATTACTACACTAGGCGGTCAACCGGCTAAGGCTGGCTTTCACAACTACCTGGCTTTTTATTCCCCCTCCTGCAAGGGGGAAATGTTAGTACACGGAAAAATTTAAAATCAAGTCAAATTGTGTTTTAATGTGCACTCAGGGCCGTACGAGGTTTTTCTAGAGGGCCCCAAAATACGAGGTTTTTCTAGAGGGCCCCCAAAATTCGAGGTTTTTCTAGAGGGCCCCAAAAATGCGAGGGGTTTCTAGACGGCCCAAAAATACGAGGTGTCTCTAGACGGCCCCAAAGTAGGAGGGACTTCTAGATGGCCCCAAAGTACGAGGGGCTTCTAGATGGCTCCAAAACAGGAAGAGATTTCTTGACAGTCAAAAAAGGGGGAAGCCAGATGTGCCAAACAGTTGTCTAGTGGGCCCCGAAATAGTACAGGTTTCAAAAGTGCTACAACACAAGGGGTTGTAAATGGACCCCAAAGTGGGAGTTTGTGCCCCAAATGTGGGGGTTTTTCTACACGGGCCCCCACCGAGAGGTTCTAGATGGCCCCCCATAGAGTAGTTTCTCGACGGCCCTCAAAATAGGGATTTCTAGACGCCAAAGCAGTAGTGTTTCTAGGTGGGCCCCAAAAACGGGGTTATTAAGGGCGCCCACTAAAAACGGGGTTTATTAAAGGATGCCCCAAACGAGGGGGTTCTAGACGGCCCCAAACGAGGGGTGTTTCAGACTGCCCAAACGAAGGGGTTTCTAGACGGCAGCCCCAACGAGGGGGTTTCTAGGAGGCCCCAAACGATGCGGGGTTTCTAGACGGCCCCAAACGAGGGGGGTGGGGGGTTCTAGACGGCCCCAAACCGAGGGGGTTCTAGACGGCCCCAACGTATGGAGGGGTTTCTAGACGGCACCAAACGAATGGCTTTCTCGACGGGCCCCCAAAATACCAGAGGGTTTCTAGACGGCCCCAAACGAGGGGGTTTCTAGACGGCCCCAACGAGGGTTGTTCTAGACGGCCCCAAACGAGGGGGTTCTAGACGGAGGGGGTTTCTAGACGGTCCCAAACGAGGGGGATTCTAGACGGCCCCAAACGAGGGGTGTTCTAGACGGCCCCAAACGAGGGCTTTTCTAGACGTCCCCAAACGAGGGGTTTCTAGACGGCCCCAAACGAGGGGATTTCTAGACGGCCCCAAAACGAATTGGGTTCTAGACGGCCCCCAAAATACAGAGGGTTTCCAACGGCCCCCAAAAGACGATATTTTTTTCTAGAGGGCCCAAATCCGAGGGGTTTCTAGACGGCCCCAAAAATACGAGGTGTCTCTAGACGGCCCCAAAGTAGGAGGGACTTCTAGATGGCCCCAAAGTACGAGGGGCTTCTAGATGGCTCTAAAACAGGAAGAGATTTCTAGACGGCACCAAAACAGAGAGGATTTCTAGAGGTGACACAAAACAGTTTTCAAGAGGTGCCACAAATGTTTCTATATGGCCCCCAATTGAGGAGGGGTTTCCAGATGGACCCCAAACAAGGATTTTCAGAATGGGCCGGACTCCAAACGATTTCCTAGACCTGAAACAGGGTTTCTAAGGGGTTTCAAACAGTTTCTAGATGGGAGTCCCAAAACAACGGGCCCTCAAACTATGGCTGCTAAAAAATACGGGCTTACGGGTAGTGTACAAAACCCTGGTGCTTTTGTTTTACACGAATTCTGATTTTGCCCATTTTAACATCAAACTGTGTTCTATGTTACAACAAAGGTTATCCACTGCAGACAATCTTGAGCTGTATTTTTTGCCGTTTTAAAAGCTATTTTACCATTTAAAGTCACAAAAAACCGCTTGGTCTAAAGGCGGAATTTAAGCACATTTCACGCCCGTCAGGCGCAAGGCCACCATCGCGTCGCGCGTTTACTTGTTTTGCTGGCGTAATGAACGTGCTGCTTGTTTTAATGTCCTTGTTGGCGCGAACGCATCTAGAAAACGAAAAAATATTATTTGAAAATGTGAAAAAAAAAAAAAAAACAAAGCGCTAATTTGACAAGATGAAATTTCAATTTCTTCTAAATTTCTGGATTAGATACAAAAAATATGTTTAGATCAATAGTTGCATAAAGGATGTATTTTGATCACTGCACACATACTCAATGTTGAAGTTCAAAGATAAAGTATTAGAAAGGACAGCTTGAAATGGCCGTGAAAAGAATTCTTGTTTACTAAAACATGGATTTTCTCAATGTTCCAATTTTTGCAAATAGGGCAAATATTTCAGACAGATAACTCAAAAAACCGGAAGTAAAGGTAAGGGTTTTAACTTCGACGATATCAATCGGTCTTCTCCAGGGACGTTTTCTCAATTTTTCATTTTTCGATTTCTAACTACGATTTCTCATATATACTCAAATTTTTTGGAAAAGAAAAGTACAAATCACACTTTTTTGACATTTTCTTATATTTCCCGAAAAATAAGCTCTATTATTACAAAATTGAAAAAACCGGCCTAGACAATTTGTCTTGTTCTAAAAATAACATAGAAATCATGAATATTCAAATTGTGTTTGTTATTCTGTCTGAAAAGTTTGGGTCAAAATCGTGTTTTTAGTATTTTTCCCCAATACGGAAAGTTTTACATTAATCTGATCCATCATCGGGTCCATCGTCCAATTTTTTTCTTTCTAGAAATGTATACTTTTACATAAATAATCAAATATTTGCAAGTTCAAACCAAAATAGATACTCGGAAACTCAGGTTCACACTGCCCTTAACATATTTCTAGATAGGCCCAAAACAGGGATTTCTAGAAGTGCCACAAGAGGTTTCTAGGTGGCCCCAACACTGGTATTTCTAGAGGTTCACCCAGGGAGTTATACACGCAAAGGGGGGTTCTAGACGCCCTACACGAGGAGTTTCTCAACGGCCCCCAAAAATATAGGGGTCTTTAGACGCCAAAAACAGCAGTGTTTCTAGGTGGGCCCCAAAACAGGATTTATAAGGTGCCACAAAACATGGGTTTTTCTAGACTGCCCCTCAAACGAGGGGATTTCTTGACGTCCCTCAAACGAGGGGATTTCTTGACGGTCCCCCAAACCAGGGGGTTTCTAGACGGCCCCAAACGAGGGGGTTTCTAGACGGTCCCTCAAACGAGGGTTTTCGAGACGGCCCCAACGAAATGGTTTCTAGACGGCCCCAAAACGAATTGGTTTCTAGCGGCCCCAAACGAATGGTTTCTAAGGCCCCAACCGAATGGTTTCTAGACGGCCCCAAACGAGCGGGTTTCTAGACGCCCCAAAACGATTGGTTTCTAGACGCCCCAAACGCTGGGTTTCTCGACGGCCCCAACGAAGGGGGTTCTAGACGGCCCCAAACAATGGGTTTCTAGACGCCCCAAACGAAGGGTTTCTAGACGCCACCAAACGATGGGTTTCTAGCGGCCCCAAACGCAGGGTTTTTCTAGACGGCCCCAAACGAATGGGTTTCTAGACGGCCCCAAACGAGGGTTATTCTAGACGGCCCCAAACGAGGGTATTCTAGACGGCCCCAAACGAATGGGTTTCTAGAAGGCCCCAAACGAATGGGTTTCTAGACGGCCCCAAACAATGTGTTTCTAGACGGCCCCAAAACGAATTGGTTTCTAGACGGCGCCCCAAAACGAAACAATGGGTTTTAGGACGGGCCCAAAAAAAACGAATGGGTTTCGGAGGAACGGGACCCCAAAACGACATGGGTTGTCTAGGGACGGCCAACAACGAAGGGTTTTTTCTAGGAACGGCCCCAAAACAAACGCAGGGGTTTCTAGACGGCACCAAACGAATGGGTTCTAGACGGCCCCAAAACGAAACTGGGTTTCTAGACGGCCCCAAAAAATACGAGGTGTCTCTAGACGGCCACAAAAAAGAAATGGGTTTCTAGGACGGCCCCAAAAACGAAGGGTTTCTAGGACGGCCCCAAAACGAATATGGGTTCTTAGACGGCCCCAAAACGGAAATGGGTTTCTGAGACGGCCCCAAACAACGGAATGGGTTTTCTAGCCGGCCCCAAACGAAATGGTGTTTCTAGCCGGCCCCAAACGAATGGGTTTCTAGACGCCCCCAAAACGATATGGGGTTTTATAGACGGCCCCAAAAAAACGCACAGGGACGTTTCCCTAACGGGGACGGCACCAAACGCGGGGGTTTCTAGACGGACACCAAAAACGAGGGGGTTCTAACGGCACCCAAAAGCGGGGGGTTCTAACTGGCACCCAAAAAACGCGGGGGTTTTATAGGGACGGCACAAAAAGCGGGGGGTTTCTAGGGACGGCCACCAAAAGCGGGGTTTCTAGGACGGCAAACCAAACGGCGGGGGGTTTCTAGACGGCACCAAACAGGAGAGTATTTCTAGAGTGAACAAAACAGGTTTTCAAGAGGTGCCACAAAAGGTTTCTAGATGGCCCCAAACGAGGGGTTTTCTAGAATGGGCCCCAATCGAGGAGGGGTTTCCAGATGGACCCTCAAACAAGGATTTTTCCTAGACGGGTCGGACCCAACCGAGTTTTTCTAGACCGGAAAATAGGGATTTCTAGAGGGTTTTCTAGACGAGCCAGGCTTCAAACAGTTTCTAGATGGCCCCAAAATAACGGGCCCTCAAACTATGCTGGCCAAAAAATTACCGGCTTAAACAGATTTCTAGATAGGCCCAAAACAGGGATTTCTAGAAGTGCCACAAGTGTTTCTAGGTGGCCCCAACACTGGGTTTCTAGAGGTTTCACACAAAGGATTTATACACGGACCAAAAAGTGGGTTTTTGTACATGGCCTCAAACGGTGGGGGTTCTAGACGGGCCCCAAACGAGGGGGGTTCTAGACGGCCCCCCAAACGAGGGGATTTCTAGACAGTCCCTCAAACGAAGGGGGATTATTTCTGACAGGCCCCCAAACGAATGGGTGTTTGGCTATAGTCAGAAAAACCACCAAAACAAAAGAAGACGGGAATCAGGGTGTCGGACTCTACTTAACAGACACAATTAAGAAAGTAAACTTCTGGTTAAAAAATAAGATTTGTTCACAGATTAATTACATCATGACCCCACCCGACTTTTGGTTAGTTACTGTTTTTTTGTAAATATGTTCCGACCACGCCACGGTCTAGCACTCTTCGTCTCTGACTAGATAAACAGAGAAGAAGGAAAACATCACCTAAAAATTTCAGAACACAATAACAGTCTCTTAGATATGAGTATAACATCAGGAAAGAGAATCAACTTTAAATTTGAAAAAAATAACCTTTTCTTGAAGATAGTATAGGGATCCCCTTCCATCAGACGAAACAAAAATAAGTTAAGTAAAGTAGCCTGTGGGCAAGTTGAAAAAAATTTAAAGGCCAAAGCTAATTAAAAAACACATTGTAAGCTTTGAGGGAAGGCAAGAATGTGTCATACTGGCATATATAGAGAGGGTATTTAGGATGGTTGTGTTTGTAGTGGTTCGTCACTCATTTGCACCATGCAGACTTAGGTTCGATTCCTGTGGAGATGCAATTTGTACATAAATTTTTGTGCTGACATCCATCTCACTCATCGCAAACTCTTTTGAACGTGGACCCTTCCTCCTGGATCTAAAATCAGACTTTCCATAAATCTTTATGTTCTGATAAATTTGTTGGTGTTTGTTTTTTTGGAGAAACAGCCTAAGGCCAGGGTTGGCCATCTGTACCTTGGTATGGCCATGGGCAGGGGCGTAACAGGGGTCACTTGTCAAAGGGGGAAAATTCCCGGTTTGAGGTAGATTTTCCCGGTTGGAGGTGGTTTTGAGGTAGATTTTCCTGGTTGGATGTGAAATTTCCCGGTGAGCAGGCAAAAAAGGGCTGATTTAGCATGATTTTCAGCTCTTTTTCACGGTCAAAGCTCTCTGGGGTGGCAACCTGCCCCTTCACCCTCCTGAACACACTAGCGTCATACCCAAACAAAATGCTAGATAGGTAACACAAATTATGGGGAAAAAAGATTTGAATATCATCTAGAATTAGGTTTATTGTATCTGTCTCACTGCCTGCAGTTTTTTTTCTGCAAGATATTCTAAATTTTGATTCCGTTTGTAATCAGATGGAATTTGCAATACAGTACTACCTATGACGGGGACCTGTAAAATATACAAACATTTGTTCATATCACACCAAAATAAACCAGTATCAACATTAATTTTGGAACCTGTATTTTATTTCCAAGTATATACTAAATGCCCCTTCTATTTTTCACACACACACACACCCTTTCATCACAAACACTTTGTAATTAAAGTCCATTTTCTACCCAAAATTCACTGTTTCACTATATTTCCAAAAAAATATTTACAATTTTTCACTTCTAAATTAACAGGTTTTGAAAGATTGCTTTCCTTTAATTTTTCCTCTTAGAATTCATGACATTCTTTACAAAATAAGTACTGATCGTTACATTCAACCACCTTGAAGTATATACTTCAAATAAGAAGCACCAGCGAAGACTTTGTCTTCCCAGATATCATTGCAACATTTTATCATCACTTAACTAGTTACAGATTACATCTTACAGAAGTCATTTCTATGTTCACACAGCTGTTTGAAAGACCCATTTATTATGAAAAAAAAACCAGAATAAAACAAAAATTATTGCCGTCGACACAGTTTTGACAATTGATTTGGGATATTTAGTGCACTAACTACACACCACATTTACGTGTCGTCTTGGCACACAGCGCCGCCCATTGTTGAATCACGGTCAGAAAGTAATTTGAGCCACTGCGACCTTGGCAAATCTCCACTGCGCTAGGGAGTTCACAAGTTTTCGACGGTAACATGCCAAGTGGCTGACACGTACACAACTTGTTAACATATTCGGACCCGGTCAGATAGCGTTGATTCGAATTTTTGTACACTGGAGATTGCGCAAAATACTTGGCCTATCGTAACGATTTAGGCACCAAAATATTCATAACTAGATTGTCTAGTTAGGTGACTAGTTTATAATATAGTTTATTTTGAAAGAGACGAAAAAACGTGAAAAATACGATCCATACAAGCATTTTTCTTACCTTATCAGCTGGCTCAATTATCGATTGCTGCTGTCAAGTCATGCCACACTACAGGCACTCAAAAACTAGTGAGCTAAGGGGTCTTTTTTGTGAGGAACCAGTTTCTAACATCAGATCGACCACCTGATTCGTCGATTTCGCGATATCCAGGGTACCGCGAAACCGTTTTTTTTTTTCATTCCTTGTTCAAGACTTTAACACAGCGTCAAGTACCTATGGTAGGATACAACAGACTGCGATTACATGTTCTTTATAAACTATTTACTTAGTTACACACTTTAATTTGCATACCTAATTTACATATCCTTACTCAAACCACTTTTTGGGCAGAGGTTCCCCCCTCTAGGCACTGGCCGGCAATCGTAAATGCAACCATATGACACCTGGGGTGCATATGTTTGCCATTACACAAATAGGAGTTTGGATATCTTACACAACACCAATAGAAAAGCCACTTTTGGGGCATAGGTTCCCCCCCCCACCCTTCTAGGTCACTGGCTGGCAATATCGTAAATACAACCCATATGACACCTGGGGTGAATTGTTGTATTCACACCAGGTTTGATCCTACTTTTACAGCCCATATGAATATGAAACATTTAAAGGGACAGACACCAGGGGTTCCAACCACAGACACATTGTTTCCTCGTGACATTCGTCGCCACAGTATTCGGAGAAACCTGATGTTCATCGTCCCACGGTTACTCAACTCCATATGATGCTATGTCACCTTTATATTTATGAAGGCTAAGCCCTCACCTCCAACAGATATCAGGACGCAGGGGTTTTGCCCCCTACAAGATAACAAGAAAAGTGGCTGAGCACTCATTTGCATGCGTTGTCACATTGTATTTATTGTCACTTGGAATATTATTGAAGGCTAAGCCCCTACCCTCCAACAAGAGCCGAGCACTACAGGACGGTCCTGCCTTCGCATGCATGTCACATAATATTCATTGTCACATGTTATTATTTATTGAAGGGGCTTAAAGACCTCACCTCCAACAATATATCAGGACACAGGGGCTTTGCCCCCTACAAGATATAAAGGAACCTAGGCGAGGCGCTTGCCCTTTTTGCATAGTTTTGTCACATTATATATGAAGGCTTAGCCCTACCTCCCACAGGATGCCGAGCACTACGTGAGGTGCCGGCCTTTTGCATGCATTGTCAAGATCTATATTATTGAAGGCTTAAGCCCTCCACCTCAAGAAGACGCCGAGCATACCGTGACGGGTGCCTTTTTGCATGCGTTGTCCCATTATATTTATTGAAGGCTAAGCCCTCACCTCCAACAAGACGCCGAACACTACCGTGAAGTGATGCACGCCTTTTGCATGGCATTGTCACATTTATTTATTGAAGGCTAAGCCATCAAACTCCAACAAGACCGCCGAGCCACTACCGTTGGGGTGACTGCCTTTAGGCATGCATCGTCACATTATATTTATTGGAAAGGCTAAGCCCTCACCTACAACATGACGCCGGCATTACCGTGAGGTTGGCCTGCCTTTTTTGCATGCGTCGTCACATAAATTCATTGGCACTTATTAGTATTTATTGAAGGCTAAGCCCTCACTCCAACAGACGCCGAGCACTACAGTGAGGTGCCTGCCTTGCGCATGCATATTCACATAATAGGTATCGAAGGCTAAGCCCTCACCTCTAACACGATGCCGAGAACTACGTGATGGTGCTGCCTTTTTGAGGCATTGTCATCTACCTTGTGACATTAAGAGACATATAATTTGTGACATATTGTGACATAATTTGTGACTATTGTGACATTATAATTTGTGACTATTGTGAATTATTAATCTGTGAAGATTGGATTTTATTTTAATATTTAGTATTTATTTATTTCAACCCCAATACTATTTCAAAGCAATATAATAAAGAGAAGAATAACAAACTTCTCCTATCATTTAGACGGAACATTAGCTTGTCTTCAAATAAATATATAAATTATTAACTAATCAACATGGGATTTTAATCTCTCCTAAACTAAACAATGAAAGCCTAAATATTTTCATGTTTTCATCGCTCCTACATTCATTAAGTCTTCAAATAAGAACACACCTCATTATAATTTTCCTTTAAATCTCTCCAAAAAATTATTTGCAGTTCGGTGCGCATATTGACCGTACCATACAGTGAATGACTTAGAGTTTACATGAAATAAATCCTTCATGAATGTAATTAATATTTACAGTCTTGTGTCTTCCTAATTCATACAAGTTTAAATAATATCACAAAACATTAATATTCCTTCCACTGTAATTATTGGCCGTTCAGTGCGCATAAAGTGAATGACCTTGACTTTACATTTGACCGTGAATCAATTAACCAATGAAAATACAAAGAGGAGAAGAGAGAGATTTCACGATGGGCATTTTTCCAAAACAAAAATCTTATTATTTCCGAAATCATAAATATTCCCCAATCTCATTATTATAATTTACTAGTCGTCAAACTCATTACTGAAGGATAATATCTCGCAAACATCCCATTCAAGTTGATATGGGACCCCTATATTCAGTGTAACAACGGACAACACAAGCGCCACACATTCAATGGGCCGCTATACTTGTACATGTGTCATGAAGGAGAAACGACTGGCTTACGCGCCACACAATAACTTGCTACACCATCTCTTTGTACTGGGACATGTACAAGATGGCGCATCGCTCGTCAAAATCTTTTTCCTTCCCTTTCTCTCTTCAATTTTATAAAGTGAGTTTGACAACAAACGCCACACCAAATAATCTCCCATCACCTTGCGGATATATGGTAGCAATTAATGATTTTAAGGATTTTTTAACGAAATATTGAAATTCAAGTGATGTTTTAAAGGTAGTCATGACGTAAACATGACAGTCGATTTGCTTCTCGATTGTTCACAATAATATTTCACAACTCTCGTAATGCCTATTTACATGACAGTAAGCTACCCCCTAACGAGGATCTTAGGATGACAAAATTTCTTATCAGAAGTATCCTGACATGGAATATTCATGAACTTTAATTACGAAATACTGACTTAATTTCAAATGTGTGGAAGAAGGAGAATTTGGATCTCCACCCACAATTTTCGACAATATTTCATCATAAATCTAACCTAATGTCCAACAACCCTGATTAACCAAGCTTTCTGTCTAGCTGCCCTACGCGATATGCCTACATAAAAATGTATTTAAATATGATACTTGCCCGCTCCAACATGTAAAAAAGACCTTGAAAACGACAGCAATTCGCAATGCGTGTACGCACCTATGGTAGGATACAGCAGACTGAACGTTTCCCGTGGGATCACATCAGGTGATAGATCATGCATCCCAAACACGAGTCACGCGGTGAGGCGTTATGCTGATTGGGCAAGTACGTGACCTCCGTGGCGGGCTTCACGCGGATTGGCAGAAGGCCTGACCTTTCTAAAGAGATCACGATTCTCATGACACGACTATGCATAATTAGTACTGACGTAATGGAAATTAATTTGTAGGCAGAGAGCTATGGATAACCATTTGGGTCATTATTTGCGACAAAATAATACACTAAGAAAATACAGGCTAACTTCCAATCCCGTTTCACCTATCTGTGACGTTGCACTATAGTTGTGTAATCGTCCGTCAGGTGACAAGTAGGGCACAGTTACGATCGAAAATATCACGTTTTGTCGTGAATTTCAACACCAGTGCCTCGATTGTTTTTTGTTCCATAGATATTCTTCTACATTATAGTAAGATTAACTTCACGTGAAAAGGTACTTTGTATTGTAATTTTAGGCACTGTTTTATGTTCGGCGACGCGAACGAACAACAAATTCTTTTTGTAAACATGACCTCTGGTACAAGTTCCCGGATGGAAATGGGCACCGAATGAGATGCATTTCGGGGATTGTGCAAATAGTCTATTAGCAATTCGGATACCGGAATCGGCGGTGCTGTGACCGAGCAGTACAGATGCTATGGGAGCGTAAATGGTGCGTACATTCTGTGTAAATTTACCAAATTTCATTGCGGGCAAATATGTTTTTTCTTAAAAATCTAGTTTTACACGTCTTTCTATAGGAGAATGGGCATACAAAAGGCGCTATAACATACAAATCATGACCTTTGTAGGCCTATATGGCAAGATTCCCGCAATGGATTTGTCTGATTTTTGCAGAGATAATAGCTCTTGCATGTCCCTACATATCATTTTGTCAAAATTGTGTCACCACTGCTTAAAACTTTTCTAAAAATAAAAGAGACAATTTATATGGGGTCAAACAGCTGTGTTCAGTAAAGACAGGATAAACATGAGATGTTCTAAAGTGAATCATGAATTAAGTTGGAGTGAATTTGGTCTGTTAATTATAAAACTGATAACACAAGATTCGTACAAAAGGTTGACTTTTAAGACTCGAAAGAAAAAATACAGCATTCCCAGGAATGTTATTGTCTCTGCCATCTCAGTTCTGTGAATCGGGTAAAAAGTTACATGGGGTCATCAGAGGTCAATCTGTGCACACCCCATATGAGTCTTGGGCCAATGGTTTATATGAGTATGATGTGAAATGAACACAATGGGTTAAAAGTATCAGCCCAGTAAGTGCAGAGTTAACATTTTGCTACACAGATACACAGACAGTATTTTACAAAATGATGTCAAAGGTCATTTAGGGATCATTACGTGGTCAACTTGTGTATACTCCATATAAAGCTTGGGCCAGTGGTTCTACAGAATTTGGTTGTAATTGGCCCATGCATTTGGCAGAAATGAGGGCCACACACAGACACACAAACATACTACCTTTGTGCTGATCTGCTTGCAGCAAACAACACAAAAATGGACTGGAACCAGCCAATTTCTAAAATTGAGTCTGTTTGTCATCTGAATTATGGTATAGGCTGCGCTTCTGCTGTGGAGGGAAAGTGGGAGGCCTATAAGTCCACGCCATTGTTGTCTTTGTACCTGTCTCAAAGAATTTAATTGTAGTAAATCAAAATAATCAATTACCAGTACTCAAATGTTGCCAAAACAAATAATCTCTGGGTAAATATCATAAATAGCAGTAAGTAGTAGTGGTAAATCCAAAGTTTTAAATCCGGTTTTGTCCCCGTGAACGGGAGTGGCCAGATTTACCTCACATCAAAACATCATAATAACCCTTTAAAATTTATAAATGATAACTGTTTTATAAAATATTAATACACAAAACACAAAAATGTACAAAGCATTTCTTTAGCAATATTTACTACAAGAACATAGTCAATATGTATTGACCTTTTATACAATAAGATATTATGTTCTTTATTTAAAGTATGCTGCACAGTGAGCACACAAGAATAAACATTTCAAGGCAGACATTTCATATAGAAGTTCCAAGGATGCAAATGGGTTATTGCCATCGATTCCGTCAAGCGCTACTGCACAACCTCATACAGGTTTGAAAATTGAGTGCGCCCTCATCGGGAAATCTGTGTCAGCCTATAACGTAATATTTCAGATAACTTGCGCACTGATAGAATGATCAAATCTAGATGAACAACAGGTTTGAAGTTAAACTAGCAAGGTTTTAAATACCAGTCACTTTAAATTTGTCGTACCCATTGCACTGACTGAAGAGCATACATGTATGCATTCCACCATTGGTGGGACTTGCTCTCACAGCTTAAGGGTTACTACACAATCTTAACCATTTCAAAGTTCATCACGTGATGGTGCCTCACTAACCGGTTTCATAAGTCTTCCCAAGAAAAGAACTGCTCCCGAGTTGTTATCACGAATCAAAAATAGGAAGGGATGGTCAGCTCTAAACTCTGGAGGCAGGCCTAGTGTCGCAAAGGTATAATCAGATGTAGCAGCAGCTTCACTACCTTCTTCATTAACATCAATGAAAGCTTTGTGGATAACTTTGGAGACGTAAAGATCTTTTGCTCCATTGACACCAGATAAATCTGCTTTGCCACCAATGAAGAGATCTTTAATTCCCATCTGACTGAGGGTTTCATGAAGGTTGAAGCTTTGAGAGAATTTGAACTTTGGAAGAGACACTCTGACTTTCTCTTGACGCATGTTGGATATCATTTTGTTAAGCTTATCAACACTTAATTGACCTTCAACCTTTGCAAGACCCTCAATCTCATCTGGTAAAAGCAAAACCATGCTCAGATGATCGCCTTTGTAAGGAAGCTCAAGTACCTTGCATTCCAAGTCTCCATCGTAATCAAAATTGTACTCGATTTCCTCCTGATGCATCATGAATGCTGGGACACTTTTTGTTGCTGACAAGTTGAACGGCTCCTCCTGGGTGTCCTTGGCATTAAATTTGTTAGCCCAGTCTCCTTTGAAATAAATAGCATTGACAAGGACAAGACTCACCAGAGGATTAAGAGATCCAGGTGGTAGAAGATCGGCGATCTTTTGCGCGGTTTGTTCCTCAACCCAATTATTGATCAACTCGCGAGCGGCTTCTGTTTCTTGAGCAAAGTCAACAGCTTCAAGACGTGCGCCATAATGAGCATGAGTGCCATCAAGAAAAATCTGAAAGAAATGTATGCCCCTTTTGCCCAAAGAGCCTGTTTGCAGATTTGAGAACATATGGTCGGTTGGGATCATACAGCAGAGTGTTGAGTTCTTGGAAGGCTTGATGTAGGACCTTTTCTTCCAGCAAGTTGAAACGGAGCACTTGTGCCATTTGTTTGGCTGTATCACCACGACTCCCCATGTGGGTCATGGCTAATGCTGTGGAAATACTCATGGGGGAAAAGAACAGATTTTCACCTTGAAATCCTGGTTGAAGAGACTGGTACAGCTGGAGGGCAAAGTGGTTGCTAGCCTCTGCCACCTTGCTGACATGTGATGTGACCTCTGAACTCTGACCTTGGGTTGCCATGGTGATCAGAACTGCAAGCAAAGGAATCAAGAAGGATGACATCGCGAGTTTTGAGTGCATCTTGGAATTTGATGGAGAGCTTTATTTTGTGTGAGCATTCATCAGTGATGGTCATGAAGTGAATAGGAAATCCTACTTGTCAGTGACATCGGGGAATACCTGAAGGTAAATCACACAGAAAATTGGAAAAATTACCATTAAACAGTTTTTCTTTTTTATAAATTCCCAAAAGTGATGGCAGTAAAAATATGCATCTAATTTAAAATGTTAAAGGTGCAGCAATAGATTTCAAAGTATCCATAAATTGTGTCATGAATATGAAATGAAGTGATTTCATAGATTAGATGTGCAACAGATTTCTTACCTTGTATTTGGCTAAAGAAATGTTTAAATTTGAAAACAAAAGGTGAGTTTACATACATAAGTCAAAATGTAAAACAAAGGTTGCTTTTCAATGTAAAACATTGGGTAAATTTCATATTTGCCTCAATTTTTACAATTTAATTACCAAAGAAATAATTCTCAGCTTAATCTTTTAAGATTCTTTTAAGATGGAGATATTTTTTAGAAAGTTCCAAAATCATGGCTCTGTTTTTTAGGTACACCTATGAAATCACTTGTTGCACAATAACTGCCCAGGAGTATTGCCATGAACAGCTGATTTGTTTACATTTATACATGTAGGGGTTTCTACCCCCTGCTTGGAACCTTTTCCCCCTGCTAGCTCCCTGCAGCTCCAAAAACCAAATGACCCTTTGCACAGGGTCAGATGGAGAAGGACCAAATTCTCCCCCTCAGAAAATGCATTGGCAGCCCCCCCCCCCATTTGCAAAGGTCTGGTTATGCCACTGTATAGGCATAAATTGAAGGGTGCATATTTTGTTTTATCATAATTATGCATAGCTTTTTGTTACCCCAATTGGTGGGCCAATGCTATAGAGTGTGGTAGTTTTGTATCATTTCAAACACCCAATAAATTAATGACTTTCCCGATCAGGGGTAGAATTTCGTCACTGTGTGCGAGAATCTGTCTTGATTCCTCAAAACAAATTTTACGGGAATCATATAATTCACTACTGTGTTAAGCTCTAAATTTTACGAGAATTAACATATTGATTCACATGGATCGGTTTACGAGAATCTTTGCCAGAATTGATTCTCTGATTCTTGCCGAAATTCTAGCCCTGCGGATCCCATTTTAGAAGAAAACTTAATAAAAAAAAAAATGCAAAAACCAGGCTGTCCCGACGAAAAATCTGAAATGGCCGCAAAGTTGTCGCGAAATGTTTTGCCCATTATTCTGTTAGTTTAGCCTAAAAAGGTCCACTTTATTGCTGATAAAAAGGCAAAAAATACATCGGTCCTCGGACCGCATGTGTCGCCTGCCGTCGCGGTTTGTAATGATAGGTCTCATATGACCTTTGACCTTGGCATGTGACCTATGACCGCATCAAGAAATGAGGGATCCAATGTTGCACCTATGACTCAAGTTTGGTTCCAATTGAACTTCAACTTTTCAATTTAGGTTAATTTTACATTTTCATCTTACAACTTGACCTCACATGGTCTTTGACCTTGGAATGTGACCTTTGACCTCATTAACAAATAAGGGATCCAATGTCGCACCTATGACTTATGTTTGGTTCCAATAGACCAATTGCACGATCCCCGAAATGCATCTCGTATTGTGCCCATTTCCATCCGGAAACTTGTACCAGAGTTCATGTTTACCAAAAAAATTCTTGTTCGTTCGCGTCGCCGAACAGTGCCTAAAATTACAATACAAAGTACCTTTTCACGTGAAGTTAATCTTACAAAAATGTAGAAGAATATCAAAGGAACAAAAAAAAATCGAGGCACTGGTGTTAAAATTCACGACAAAATGTGATATTTTCGATCGTAACTGTGCCCTACTTGTCACCCGCCGGACGATTACACAACTATAGTGCAACATCACAGATAGCCTAAGTTTTCTGGTATTTTCATTACGCTTTCAACCGTATGTGTTTAGCCGACTTGAGGCTGTTACAAGTTCCCGGATGGAAATGGGCACAATACGAGATGCATTCTGGGGATCGTGCAAATGGTCTATTGAACTTCAACTTTTCAATTTAGGTCAATTTTACATTTTAAGCCTATCTTACAACTTGACCTCTCATGACCTTTGACCTTGGAATGTGACCTTTGACCTCGTCAGCAAATGCGGGATCTAATGTTGTATCTATGACTCAAGTTTGGTTTAAATGCATTGAAGTATGCGGATATTACAAGACATCAACAGACATCAACAGACAACAGACTACAGAGGACAAGGTCAATTTTACATCTTACAACTTGACCTCACATGACATTTGACCTTGGGATGTGACCTTTGACCTCGTCAGCAAATGCGGGATCAAATGTTGCATCTATGACTCAAGTTTGGTTGCAATTGAACTTCAACTTTTCAATTTAGGTCAATTTTACATCTTACAACTTGACCTCACATGACCTTTGACCTGGGGATGTGACCTTTGACCTCAGTAACAAATGAGGGATCCAATGTTGCACATATGACTCAAGTTTGGTTCCAATTGAACTTCAACTTTTCAATTTAGGTCAATTTTACATCTTACAACTTGACCTCACATGACCTTTGACCTTGGAATGTGACATTTGACCTCGTCAGCAAATGCGGGATCAAATGTTGCATCTATGACTCAAGTTTGGTTTAAATCCATTGAAGTATGCGGATATTACAAGCAAATGTTAACCCTTTTTCACAACAACAGACATCAACAGACATCAACAGACAACAACAGACTACAGAGGACAAAGTGATCCCTATGTGTCACTTAAGGCAGGCGACACAATAAAATGAGAACATTTAACAATGTCCACTTTTGGTAATGATATATTCAAAAGGTCAAAATAAAGATTTTTTTAGGAGGTTAGGCCCACTTTTACAAAAGAAGCCACTATTTCAAAGTCCCCCAAATAAATCCTGCATGTACAGCACCCAGGATTTATTTTGGAGGTAGTGACAGTTTGTGACAATTGGCAGTGGTGGGATTAAAATGACTGCAAAACATACCTTGTATCGAGGAGGCAGGAGTTTAAGGCACAGGACATGGCTTATGAGGAAGGGGAGTAATGTCACAAGGTATTTCCTCTTTAGCTCTATTCACTGTGCATTCAACTTGAGCCCTGGGTCCTGGGTTCGAGTCCCAGTATAGACCGTATTCAATATGACGTCAGCCACCAGCCATGTTGGTGGACAAGATACATACATTCCAGGACTACAATACATTAAACTGTCAATCGATCCATGTTTAGCGATTGCACAGGGATCTGTGTCTCTGGACAAGATAATTGCAATACCTCGCCGACCAAAGCGAAATCTGGGGAGCTAGCTGTCATGTTATGGGGGATATAACAATCTAAATGCTGATAGGGATTTGCGCTTGGTCGGCAGCCACCTAGATGAAGCCAAATGATAGTCTTCTTCTTATCGAATCCAAACACTGTGGTTCTCAAATATGATCCAGCCAGAGATGGTACAACGTCTGGCTGCTTCACTGAATTCCGCGAGGTCCTTGTTTGTGCATTGTTGCTCCAGCAGTGGGTAGACCAAGAGATGTTCCATTGTCTGTGGTGCTGTTCCACAACCACAGGTAGTGTCCTGATCTGCTTCCAGGTAGCCCCACTTCTGCAAGGAAACCTTAAATCCACCAGTTCTGGTTCTTAATCTGTTGAGGCATCGCCATTCAGCCCATGAGGAGTCAGCTCCAGGTGGGAGATGCTCACCAGGTTCAATACCAATTACTTGGTTGATGGCAAGTCTTTCTTTCCACAAGGCGACTCTCTTCAGCTCCTTAAGAGACTGTTTCAAGAGGTTGGACTTTGCTTAAGAAACTCTCTCTGGATTTAAGGCGGTTGGCAGCACGTATCTGTCCAGACATGGGTGCTTCACAAGTTCACATAGATACTTGGCAGCTACAGATACTTGTCAGCTACGCTCTTGCATGCTCGCTACGCTACGACGGATGTCTGGTGGAGCAATTCCAGCTAGGATGTATAAGTTTTCCGTTGGTGTTGGACGGAGGCATCCTGTGATAAGCCGGCAGGAGGCATTTAACGCTGGATCAAGCTTCTTGTCATGGGTTGATCTTTCCCATACAGGGCAAGCATACTCTGCACATGAGTAGCACAGGGCAAGTGTCGTCGATCTTAGGGTATGTGGGAGAGCACCCCATCTTGTGCCAGTTAGTTTGTTTAAGATGTTATTGTGTGAACATACTTTACTCTTCGTCTTCTCGATATGGGTCTTATAAGAGAGAGTGCGGTCCAAGGTAACTCCTAGGTAGCCAAATGATAGTGACGATTTCCTAATGGTGGCGTAATTAACAGCGCTTGGAGACTGTTTACAGTGATAAAGCGCTATATAAAAACTGAAATATCCAGTAAACTTTTATTGGAGTATAGGCCTAAACTGATGAATGATGAGTGATTTATTTTGTTTTACTGAAATAAAATAGCTTAAAAATGGAACTGATCAGCATTGCATCAGACTACATTTCATCCTAGACCATGCATTAAACTACTTCATACCATTCCACCCACTGCCATAGAAAGTTTGATGTATATTTCCCATTGGATTTGAATGTGGATGGAGCAAAACTTTACACCTCATTTTATCTAAAAATGATCGAAGGCAGTAATTACCAAGGGGG
>JAMKCH010083275.1:0-10431 GCA_023653785.1 Ophioderma brevispina
TTAAAATAAGAAAATAATAAGTTGACCCGGTTTGACCTCCAGCAATTATCATGCAGATTAGTACATCGATTCGCCAATGCAAATACTTATTTTCCAGTACAGGAAGACGGTAGGTGTACCATATAGGTAATTAGAGGTGTGAATTCGCAATGAATTTCCTTTGACATATATTATGTAAAAATCAAGTATACCAAGTAGGCGTTAGGGAAACCCAATTTTACTTTGATTCTACCAAAATTGTGTATTTGTTAGTCAGTTTGGTTTTGTGTTTACTCAGCTCGAGTAAAGAATTAGCCAGCATGTGGGTGATAAAATTCACCTTACGTAAAAGCAGAAATGGCAGTGAGTGATGAAAATTGCCAATTACTATGCAGTTTCATTTATTTTGGGGGTTTACGCTCCATTTATTTTGATAGCATTTTGAGATCACAAGACGAATTATAAACTTTCTCATCAAAAACCTTCGAACAGTTTCTCGCTTTTATCGAAACGTTGACAATGTATTTAAATTAAAACCACTTGTTTCAAAACATTATGCTACAAAACTTTGTGTGAATATTTGTTTGAAATTTCCCCTGCTGCCATGCAAATAAAATCTCATATCAAAAATCTCATGTTCACCAATAACATTGTATCATTGATAGTCATCTATTTGGAAAAACTGAATTGGAATGAAACCACCACCTCGATTCTTGGTGAATAAATCTTCCACTCGCTATGAACATGTACGTAATATATATGTGTATACGTACATTATACTGACATGTTAGAACCACGCAATCTATGTGAATAATGTAGAACATAGTTACATGCATATAATTCATAAAAGTTTTATGTATTTTGCTAATTTCTTAGTAAGTAAAAAGTGCCAGATTGCGCGTGTGGATATTTTGGGGATCGAACCCCATTTTGTTTTCTTTTGAGAAGCAGTCAAATGAAAGTAGAACCTACGAAGTATCCACAATGCTACGCCGGCACTCAAAGATATTCGCGAATCGCGCATTAAGATGCTTTTATAAGGCATACTTAAGCAAATTGAATAACATTTGGTTCCTTATTCTATGAATTTGATATATAATTTATTATATGCTTGAAAAGTACTTATTCCAGTGACAGTCGCTTTTAGTACACATTAGTATAGCTTAAAATAAGAAAACAATGATAAGTTGACCCGGTTTTACTTCCCACAATACAGATTAGTACATCGATTTGCCAATGCAAATATAGGTTTTCCCAGTTAGTTTAAAACATTTTTCATTATATTTCATATCTCGTTAAGTTGTTTTTCGTCCCAAGAAAATCGAAATGTGCATTTGTTTAAAACAATTTCGTCTTTGGCCAATTATACACTGTTAAAAATTTCCGTAAATTAAGAAAACAGATTTTCCGTAAATTTACGGAAAATCTGTTTGAGAAAACAATAACAATAAAAAACAAAAAACATAAAAAATGTTAATTTACGGAAATATTTTCAAAAATTTCTGACAGCAATATTTCCGGCCTTTTTTTTTTTTGGTTCCGTAATTTTAAATAACGGAAAAATTCTGTTAAAATACACATTTTTTCCGTAATATGAGACAAATTTCTGTAAAATTACTGTCAAAGTTCCGTTAATTGGGACAGGAATTTCCTGTAAATATACCCTAAAATTCTGATCTGCTCCAAGAAATTTCCGTAATTTACGGAAATTTTTTTTTTTTTTTTTTTTTTTTTTAAAGTTTAATAAAATTAACCTTAAAAAAAAAAAAAAAAAACATCAACAATCAATTAATTTGTCCGTCGTATCCATGGCTCCTCCCTGAATGTACAAAGCAATTTCGTCTTTGGTCTTATAATGATTTCACTTTTTAGCTCAGTATATTCGTCTCGTGTGGCAGTATGTGTAGGCCCATGGACTGAAAGGTTAGACCTTTCAGCAAAATTTATCATAATTTTCTGGTCCTGTAATCGTTTGTTTATATCCAAGCACAAAAGAATAGAGAACAAGATTAGGAAAAATAAAAAAAAAGAAGTAAAATAATGAACTCAAAAGTAAAGAAAGAAAATTGAGTTTGTTTGTTTTTTTTGTTTGCTCGGATCCACAAGTCATTGGTAATTGGCTTTGTGGTGGTTTCCAGGATTTGTTAGCTATTCTTATCCGGGGCCGCGGTCATCCATGATACGGACTCTCCTAACATTGCCCCTCTTTTGAGGCTGGGGCGGATTGGGAACAGATCCAGGAGGGGGTTTACCCCTACTTTATTCTACATATGACTGTGATGTTCATGTACGTTGTGACTCTCTGTAAACGGAACCGACGGCTTAACGTCCCCATCCGAAGGACGAGATGCTTTCATGATCCATTTGGCGCCATTCCAAGTGAACCATGGAGGAGAGCTGTAATTCTGTATTTAATCAATAACTGGTATACAGAACAATCCAGAATTTGTAGTACCCGAATAAATCCCACAGCAGTGCCACGACCCCCACCGGGAGCGAAACCGGGAATTTTGATGGTAAATTTGCGCCATAGGCAGCAACCCTAACCGCTAGGCCACGCTTCCTATCCGCCACAAAATGGAGTGAAAGAAAGTAAAAGAGGTGAAAAAGACACATGAGGTAACAACGAAAGAAAAATGAGATGAAAGAAAGCGGAGGTGAAATAAAAGAAACTGAGGTTGAAAGAAGGAAAGAAAATTAGTTAAAGAAAATTAAGGTGAACGAAAGAATGAAAAATGAGGTGAGGAAAGAAAATTAGGTGAAAGAAAGAAAGAAAGGTTATGTAGATAGGTAGTATTATGATAAATTTTGCTGATGTGAATATAGGCCTATCTTAAATATGGTCTATGTTACACCCCACACAAGACGAAATTTACTGGCTCTAAATGTGAAATTAAATGACCAAATACGAAATTGCTTTGTACATTAGATGAGAGCATGTGAGACCAATTATTTAAATGTGTTTGAACGACAATATATGAAAATAAAGTTAATTTTATGATCAGATGTTTAATATAATTGAACCAAAGACTACTCGTTTTAAACAAAGCACATTTCCGTTTTCTTGGGACGAAAAAACAACTTACGAGATATAAAATATAATGACAAATGTTTTTAAACTAACTGGACAACCTATACTTATTTTCCAGTACAGGCAGACGGTAGGTGTACCATATAACTTCTTTCTAGAAACGTTTTGCACTAGTCTTTGGCAAGGAGCACGTACAAACTCTTTCCCCCGCGATAGAAAGTTCAACACCCGCTATTGTTTCCTAAAATCGTAGAATTGAGCATCTTGGTGTGTTTTGTGGCAAGGGTTTGTAGTTTTTCTAGAGATTGCTTTGGTCAATCATTCAATTTTGTGTATTCCTTTTTATATTTAACTTAATTAAAATGGATGAAATCCACCACATTTGAAAACTTCGTTCCCCGCCCAACTCGAAAAATAGTTAGATCATTCCTACGGGCCTGCGTATGTTTATCGCGTCGACTCGTAAGCGTTGTAGCCGTGTTATTCCTCTATATCACACGGCCTACCAAATTACGCAATTGCCGCAACTATCTCAAATGTTCAACAAAGAGCTAACAATCAAGGTTCACACCTTCTAATTAAACTGCCTAATACTTTCATGTACAACACGCCATCAGAACTCTCATTTCTTGCATCATGGCGACTGGTACCTTAAAAATTGGGGTTTCTCAGAAGACTTTGATACTATCAGTCCTGCCAAGCATGGTAATTACAAGGGTGACCAGCATCCCGGTGAGAATCGGCACCCGACAAATTTCACCGCCCAGCACGGACTATTTGAATGGAAGCAACCGGTCCATTTTTCCCTGCAGAAGAGAATAGGTTTTCGGCCTGAAAAATGTAAGTGATGGACACTTCTGCTGCTCCTTTAAATCAGAACCCTAACACTGATATCTAGATGAAAATTGCAGCCATTTTAGCAAATCCCAGCTCTTTAGAGGGGTTCCAACTTAGGTATACTGGCCCACTGTCACTATTTTAACAATCCTGGCAGTAGGGTTGCGGTGTGGAATTTCAATGCATTTCCTTTGACATATCTGTTAATCAAGACAACCAAGTAAGTCGTAAGAATCCAATTCACTTTGTTCTACCCACTTGTGTTATTTGTTAGTCCCGTTTGGGTTTGTGTTTACTCAGCTCGAGTAAAGAATTAGCCAACACATGGGTGATAAAATTCACCCTACGTAAAAGCAGAAATGGCAGTGATTGATGAAAAATTTGTCAATTATACTATGCCCTTTCAAAAAATTCATTGATTTGTGGGTTTACGCTCCATTTATTTTGATAGCATTTTTTGAGATCAACAAGACGAATATAACTTTCTCCTCAAAAACCCTTCGAACAGTTTCTAGCTTTTAATCGAAACGTTGACAATGTATTTAAATTAAACACTTGTTTCAAAACATTATGCTACAACCAAACTTTTGTGTAAATATTTGTTTGAAATTTTCCCCTGCTGCCATTCAATAAAATCCATATCAAAAATCTCATGTTCACCAATAACATCGTAATCATTTATAGTCACTATTTGTAAAAAACTGAATTGGGTGAAACCGGCACCTCGATTCTTGGTGAATAAATCTCCACTCGCTATGAACAGGGACGTAATATATCTTTTACGCCACATTATTACTGAGTGTGAACCGCCGCAAATCTATGTTGAATAATGTAGAACATAGTTCGTGCATATAATTCATAAAGTTTTATGTTTATTTGCTAATTTCCTTAGTAAGTAAAAGGTGCCAGATTGCGCGTGTGGATATTTTGGGGATCGACCCCCATTTTGGTTTTCTTTGGGAATGCAGTCAAGAAAGTAGAACCTACGAAGTATCCACAAATGTACTCCGGCACTCAAAGATATTCGCGCATTAAGATGCTTTTAAAGCATACTTAAGCAATTGAATAACCTTTGGTTCTTATTCTATAATTGATATATAATTTATTATATGCTTGAAAGTACTTATTCCAGTGACAGTCGCTTTTAGTACACATTGGTCGCTTAAAAATAAGAAAACAATGATAAGTTGACCGGTTTTACTTCCCACAATTATCATACAGATTAGTACATCGATTTGCCAATGCAAATATAGGTTTCCCATTTTTAGTTTAAAACATTTGCATTATATTTCTATCTCGTTAAAGTTGTTTTTCGTCCCAGAAATCGAAATGTGCATTTGTTTTAAAAAAACAATTTCGTCTTTGGGCAATTATAACACTGTTAAAAATTTCGTAAAATAAGAAAAAAATTTTCCGTAATTACTGAAAACTGTTTGCGAAAACATAACAATAAAACAAAAACATAAAAAATGTAATTTCCGGAAATATTTCAAAATTTCCTGGCAGCAATATTCCGGACTTTTTTTTTTGGTTCCGTAATTTTATTACGGAAAAATTCGTTAAAATACACATTTTTTTCCGTACTATGAAGACAAATTTTGTAAAATTTACTATTTTTTTACTTTATTGAAATAAATGTTGAATTTCTGTAAATTTACCCCTAAAAACAAAATGTCTGGAATACTGCTGCCAGAAATTTCCCTCCCGTAAATTTACGGAAATTTTTTAACAGTGTAGTAAAACCATTTGATTAATAAAATTTAACCTTATTTTCAAGCAATTTCGTCAACATCAATTAATTTCGCTTTCTCGTCGTATCCATGGCTCATCATCTGAATGTACTGACATAGAAGCCAAGTACTCACCTAACTCAACACATTGAGGATGTTTCGGAAGGGTACTGGTAAACTCGAGCTGTTTCGTCGCCTCTCAAGCAGCATACGACCCTGTGAATCACAGATGCTACTCCCCAAAAGATCCTTGAAAATTACAGGAGGACATCCGCTTTGATCACGCTTATCCGTGGGATTGCTGGCACAGGATGTTCTTGTTCGCTAGGAACGAAGAAGAGCCGATGGCGTGGCTCAAGAATGGTCTACCACAACGGAGTGTGCTTGCACCTCTCCTGTTCACATATATACCAACGACCAACCTAGGAGTGCAGGAACCTGTCGTTTTTATTATGAGGCAGACGTATCTTGGAATTAGCGCACAGATGCCGACTTCACAGTTTGTTGAAGAGAGACTCTCCAAAGCTTTGGATGACTCACTCCTTATTATGAGGAAAACCACCTACGTGCAAATCCCTCTAAGACACCTGTGTGTGCTTTCCATCTACGCAACCGTGAAGCAAAACGTCCTTAAAGTACCTGGTCTGGAACTCCCCTGTAGCACTGTGATAAACCCTGTCCTACCTAGGAGTTACCTTGGACCCGCACTCTCTTATAAGACCTACATTGAGAAGAGACGAAGAGTAAGTATGTTCACGCAATAACATCTTGACAAACTCACTGCACCAAAGATGGGGTGCTCGCCCACTAACCCTAAAATCGACGGCACTTGCCCCTGTGCTACTCATGTGCATATGCCTGCTTTGTATGGGAAAGATCAACCCATGCCAATAAGCTTTGATCCATCGTTAAAATGCCTCCCCTGCCAGGCTTATATCACATGATGCCTCCGTCCAACACCAACGGAAAACTTGACATCCTAGCATGAATTGCTCCACAGCAATCCGTCGTAGCGTAGGCGAGCTGCAGCGCGTAGTCCTGCCAAGTATCCAATGTGAAGCACCCTATGTCTGGACAGATACCGGCTGCCAACCCCTTACATTTAGGAGAAGAGTTTCTTAAGCAAGTCCACCTCTTGAAACAGTCTCTAAGGAGGTAAAGAGTCCCTTGTGGAAAGAAAGACTTGCCATCAACCAGTAACATCTATCGCGGTATTGGACCTGGTGATCATCTCCACTGGACCTGACCTACTCCCTCATGGGCTGAATGGCGATGCCTCAATAAATTGAGAACCACTGGCCGATCTAAGGTTTCCTTGCAGAAGAGTGGCCTCTCTGGAAGCAGCCCAGGATACTACCTGTGTTTTTGTGGAACAGACCACAGACAATGGAACACATTCTTGGTCTGCCCACTGCTGGATCAAACTGCACAAACAAGGACTCTTGGAATTCAGTGAGCACAAGTTGTACCATCTCTGGCTGGATCATATTTGAGAACCACAATGTTTGGACACGATAAGAAGAAGCCGAGACTATCTTGAATGTAACAAAGCAATTTTCGTCTTTGGTCATTAATTTCACGTTTAGCCTCAGTCACCCAAAAAACATATTTCGATTTTCGTCTCGTGTGCAGTATGGTGTAGCAGACTGAAAGTAGCCTTCCGCAAAATATTTAATCCATAACTTTTCTGCTCCGCTTTCCGTTTGTTTAAATACCAAGCCAAAGAATAGAGAACAAATAGTTAGGAAATAAAAAAAAAGTAACAAAATAAGGACTCAAAAGTAAAGAAAGAAATGGAGTGAAAGAAAGTAAAAAAGAGGTGAAAAAAATCAAATGAGGTAAACGAAAGAAAAATGAGATGACAGAACGATAGGTGAAAGCAACAAGAACCTGAGGTGAAAAAAGAAAGAAAAATGGGTAAGAGAAAATTAAGGTGAACGAAGAAAGAAAATGAGGTGAAGGAGAGAAAAATTAGATGAAAGAAAGAACGAAAGGTAGTAGATAAGTCGATTTGAATAAATTTTCTGATGTTATAGGCCTAACTCTAATATGTGTCTATGTAGACACCCACAAGACAAATTTAATTAGCTAAATGTGAAATTAAATGACCAAAGAAAAAAACGAAATTGCCTTTGTACCTTCAGAATATGAGGCCATGGGTGAGACATTTTAAATTTGTTTTTGACGAAATTAGGACAATAAAGTTAATTTATTGATCAGAATTTTAATATAATTGACTCAGACGAAATCGTTTTAAACAAAGCCACATTTCCGTTTTCTTGGGACGAAAAACCACTTAACGATATATCAAATTAATGCAAGTTTTAAACTAACTGTAACAACCCTATACTTATTTTCATACAGGCGACGTAGGTGTACCATATAACTTCTTTCTATAAACGTTTTGGCACTAGTCTTTGCAAGGGAGCACATTATCAAACTCTTTCCGTCGATAGAAAGTGCAACACCGCTATTGTTCCCATAAAATGTAGAATTTGAGCATAATTTGGGTGGTTTGTGGCCAATGTTTGTACTTGGAGATAGGTTTTGCGTAGAATTAAAGTGGAGTCGTTTATACATTAACTTAATAAAAATGGATTTAGAAATCACCACCATTTGAAAACTTCGTTCCCGCCCCCTCCGAAAAATAGTTAGATCATTTTCTACGCCTGCGTAGGTTTATTCGCGCGACTTCGTAAGCGTTTGTAGCCGTGTTATGTCGTCTATATCCACACGACCTACCAAATACACAAATTGCCGCAAACTATCTCAATGTTCAAACAAAGGCTACATCCCCCCCCCCCAAGGTTTCACACTCTAATTCAAATGCCTATTCTTATGTACCAAACCACGCCTCAAGAACTCTCCTTTCTTGGCTATCATTGCGGACTGGTACATAAATATTTGGGGGTTGGGGTTCTCGAAGATCTTGATACTGTCAGTCGCCCAAGCATTGGAAAATCAAGGGTTGCCCCAGCATCCCGGTGAGAATCGGCCAAACCCACCAAAAATTACGCCCAGCCGGACTATGTGAATAGAAGCCACGTCATTTTCCTGCAGAAAGATATGTTTTCGGCCTGAAAATTTTAAATAGAGTAATGGACGCTTCTGATTACATATGCTCTTAAAGCTAGTACCCTAACAATGATATATAGATTGAAAAATTGCAGCCATTTTAGGCAAATTCCAGCTCTTTGAGGGGGTCAACTTAGGTATGTGGCCCACTGTCACTAATTTAACAATGTCGGGCAGTAGGGTTGCGTGTGATGTGAATTTCAGTGCATTCCTTTAAATATATGTAAAAATCAAGTACACCAAGTAGGCGTTAAGAAAATCCAATTTTGACTTTGATTCTACCCAACTTGTGTATTTGTGAGTCGTCAGTTTGGGTTTGTGTTTACTCAGCTCGAGTAAAGAATTAGCCAACATGTGGGTGATAAAATTCACCCTACGTAAAAGGAGAAATGGCAGTGAGTGATGAAAAATTGTCAATTACTATGCAGTTTCATTTATTTGGGGTTTACGCCATTTATTTTCATAGCCATTTGGAGATCAAGCGAATTATAAACTTCTATCCAAACACCTCTCGAACCGTTTCGCTTATCGAAACGTTGCTAGACAATGTATTTTTAATTAAAACCACTTGTTTCAAAACATTATCTACAAAACTTGTGTGAATATTTGTTTGAATCTTCCCCTGCTGCCATGCAAAAAAAGCTCATATCAAACTCATGTTCACCAATAACATCGTATTCATTGATAGTCATCTATGGAAAAAAAACTGAATTGGGAGGAAAACCGGCACCTCGATTCTTGACGCATAACCCCCGCCAGCCCGCGCGGAAGTGGCTGTGAAGGCCTGTACAACACACGGTGTTCCGTCTGCTCATTCAGTCCCCGGTAAGGGTATTTAGCTGGCGACTATGGGTCAGTTTTGTAGACTTATGGACCATCTTTTTCACATCATGCGGGGGACGGGACATGAATATTAATTATTAAAGAACAATATACGATGTTGAATCTTAAAAGGAATTTATTATCGGGAAATCACAGCCCATTTTGGGAAAAAATAAAGTTGATGACCCCTCCAGTCACGGCATTGATTGGGTTATTATTTTGTTCGGGGGACCCATCAGGTAAAAATGACGTACGTATCCTACATTGGAAAGAACAACCGAATTATCGTCATCGTACGTCGGTTTTTGAATGTGTAGGGAAAAGTAAATTTTGGTACTGTTTAGCTTAATATTAGGGTCGTTGGAAAAAATGATTTAGCACTTTGGGCAGAGAGGTCAGATGTACAGACCTTGATTTAAACATAGTCGGATTTATACATATCGGTCGCCCCCCCGAAGAGCACACGGATATCTGATACCTGACAGTGACCTGTACCTGCAGTGACACCAAACTATTCTCTCGTTACCGTTTATAACTAAAATACGGCAAAGCAGCAAATGCGTATATCTCTGTTGTCACAGCGTATCGATCAAGAGTGAGACATACAGTGGTTCTGTCAGGGAGGGTAGGACACCGATCGGCTCGATTTGGGCATTGGGGATTTCCAAACGGTAATTTGGGCTGAAACTGCTACATGCATTTACTATGCAATCTCGGTCCAGTGAATTAAAAATCATCTATTAAACCTTTGTCAAAAGTCTTAGTAATATCATGCTAAATTAAAAAAAAGATGAAGTTCCATCAAATCATGCTTCTGTTAAATTTACTGTGCATAACTAAAAACTCCAGTGGAACTTCCCCTGAAAAAGTAATCTCTATCAAACATATACCCTTGAACATTTACGCGCAATGGCTACAGAGCTAATGCGCTCTGTAGCCCGCGCACGCGAGACACTC
>JAMKCH010083276.1:0-12962 GCA_023653785.1 Ophioderma brevispina
CCGCTTCAAATGTTGTAGGCTCTGAGTTCTTAATGCTGTTATCCACTTCTTTCTGACCAGAATATAGTCCAGTTGAACAAGTTCTCCATTTGGGGGACGCGGTGTGGTGGGGGGGGGGGGGGTCCCCCCCCCCCCCCCCCAGCATCTAGCCTCACCTGGCTTGAATTTTGGAATTTGGTATTAGTGGCACAGTTTAATTGTTTCCATGAAGCTTCATGTACATTCCATTCTGTTTGACTAGTAGTTTTGCAATTGAACAGCTGCGTCGTGCAGGCCCAAGCTTAGAGTTGTAATCTCCAGGGATGTACAGAAGATTATGGGCTGAACTGTCTGGTGGCAGTGGGAAAGTTCTGTAAGTGGAGAGACGTTTCTTCTGGATAATCGTTTGTGGGGGCTGTACAGCAAAGGACTTTGTTTCAGGATTCCCGTCAGTGTAAGCTTAAATAATATTGCGCCATGAGTTGACAAATTTTGGGCACATGACTTGAAAGCCTTTGGTAATAAAAGAAACCCCCACACCTCCTGTAGCTGCATTCCTCTTGTTCTTCCAGGCAGGGCAGTAATAAGTGCATATCCATGGATAATCTCCTGTATAAGGTTTCACTGGTGCACATGCAGTGTTCTTGTATGCAGATGACATCGATATCATACAATTGTGCTTCATGTTCGAGTTCTTCTTCTCTTCTTTCGTGCTGTTGTTGACAGTTGTCTGGACATTAAATGTGCTGATGATGAAAGTGTCGCATTTTTTTGCGTCTTACAAAGTTTCCCATGCTTTTGTCAATACCAGGGTTGGCCGTCCGTAGGCTTTAAGACCAACCCCAACATGCGTCTTGGGTATAGACCAATGTTTACTCAGAAGGCACAGACTTAAAATCAGGGGTTTTAACCCCGATCTAATTTTGTATCGCAAATTGATTGTCAATGACTGCAACATCCTTCTAAATGATATCATCAGCTCTTTGCTGGGAGTCAATATGGCAAATGAAATTTAACTAAATCAAATTTTCATCTGAGAATGACGCCTCAGAAAATCCCGCTACAGCTTATTTCATTCATTGGAGATTCAGCTCTACAGGAAGTTTAAAACCATCCTTACCTTGGAGTGATCTGTCTATGATCTAACATGGGGCAAGCACTACCCAAACTGTTAATGGTGCCAATAAATTCTTGGCCGCGTAAAAGAAACCTTTGTAACGGGGCCTCTCCTGCAGTTACAGAAATAGCCTACAAAACTCTTGTTAGACCCAAATAAGAATACTAGCTCAATCTGGGATCCTCATCAACCAAACACTTGAAAAAGTCCAAAGACTGCCATAATTGTAAAAAGGATTTCAGGTGTTATCACCTCTCATTTAGACTGAGTAGTTTTTCAATGATGTAATAATAATAATCAAGGTTTTATTTAATCTCAAATCGTGGCCTGTAGCCACTTGGCTAGAGACTTTACAACTTAATAATTGCTATAGACAGAAACAATGCCACTTAGGAGGCAGCAGCTTAAAAAGCGCCATATTGCCAACTTTCAAACACACTACACGAAACACACACCGATGGTATTGCAAGCTTTCACATGGGTCCTTTGCCCTTTCAAATGAACCATGGAAAAAGTGGCATTTTCGGGTTTATATTCAATATTGTTAACAAATCAACATTCCTAAATGGAGTTCCCTAAATTGAATCGAGCAAGTGGTCCCACTGCAATTTGATCGCGGGACCCTTGCCCCAAGGTAAAGCTTCCTACGCGCTAGACGGTCACGCCACTTCCTCGTGTAAGCACAAAATACGGTATCCCTCATTCACAAAAAAGTACATTTCTCTGGCCTTTAAGTGCGTGTTCTGAATTACTGACTGACCTTTGCAGCCCTATTGGACGCCCATCTATGATGCCATCTTGCAGATATCATCACTATATGTTATATTAGTTAAGTCGAACCTGATCAAACTCATTCTTTTTTCATAAAGGTGTGTTTTGAATTCTTTATCTTACTTATACGTCGAGACAAGAACTAAGATCGATTTTATATAATTATTCAGTACAGTTGAGAATATTTTTTGTTTTTCATTTTTATTTAAATATTTTGAAGCAACGTTTATTTTTTATATTTAATTTAAAAACACCAATGTTGGATTTGTATTATTTAGAAATGGATCTCATCTGTTGATAAGATATCCTGATTGACTGAATAGTTGTATCTAAATGGTTTATTTAGTACGCGGTCTGGATTTAAACGTAGGTACAGTTTCAAAATACCCTTTCCACAACATATATCTGACCCCGGATTCCTACAACACCACGAATCTTATATCTTGATACGGCTGTGCAACTACCGAACATTGGTCAACGTAGGTTAGTGGCTCCAAAAAGTTTTAGCTGAGAAAACCTATCTGCGCCATTCTCAATGGGCTCTGTCTGAAAGTCCATCACTACACTCGATTGTGCCTATTAAAGACCACAAAGGCAAGAAATTCTCTTCTCTTTTAGACACTTTCCCCCATTTTTATATGCTGTCTTTAGCGATCTGGCGCTATAGGTAGTATTCTATTTGTTACCATTTTAAAACAAATCAAAACCAAATGTTTAATTGTCCCTTTTAAAAGAATAACCATTTCCAATGGCTTGAATTCGTCTGGCTGTTCGTAGTCTATATATTAGCACACAACAAGGTAGATGGCAATCTTACTATCACAATAAGCTTTTGTATGGAGGCACAGTTATTTTCGATTGTTGCTTATTTCAAACAATAAAAGGGGCAAATGTTTTCGATTGCCCCTTTAAGGACCCCCGAAATGCAAATAGAAGTGACGTGGTTTGTGTCAAGTCGACCCCGGAAGGGACCAGAAAAGAGCATTCGATATTTGGGTTGGTGATGACATCATTGTGGTGCATTGAATTATCAAGAGTAATAGGAAATTACAGTGGACTGGTGGAATCTATTCATGACAACAGAGAGATCAAAGTACACAAATGCTGTCACTGAGTGTATTTTTTTTCCTGGCCCTTTTTATTGGCAATTGCATATCCCACAACAGATTGGAGTTGGTTTTATCTCCCCCTTGAAACCACACCGTACTGGCCACTCGCCTGAGCAACTTTATGTTCGTTCAACCTCCTTATCCTACACCCTGTTAACTTTTGACTTCAGATTTCAAAAGTAAATCTCACAGCAACAACTATAAGTGGGCATGTGAGGATTCATCCAAGCCGTATCAGCAGTTTTAACCGTCAACATTAAGTGGAACCTTAAGATGGCTACCTTGTCGAAATTAACAGAGTGATGTTTATACCATGATTATATATAAACAATCGTATTCGTTGACGTAAATGTCAATGTCCTTTTGATCGTCCAAATTCCTCTTAAGCACATGCAACAAACTTTCCAGTAGTGCTACAATATTGTTCAAATTACACCCTTTCCCCTGCTTTAGCACCAACGGGATGTGCTTCTTGCCTACAAGACTAAAAACATCGTGCTTTCATGATCTTAACAAATAACAAATCCTTTCACTTTTTGAATATCAAGTACTAAAATGTCTCTTTCAGATGCGAGGTCTACAACACACTCTGCATTTATAGCCACCTGGGCTTCAGAGATGGGACAATTGTAGCGCGGGTTAATGCGCGTGTGTATTTTTTCTTCAGTAAAAAGCCTGTCGCCGTATGCCACGTGAATAATTTTCTACCCCATTCGTCACCTATAATAATCACCCGTCAGAAGAGTAGCAACCACAGTTTTGCACTTACGACTTCGATCCTTCTATTTCTTGTCCTCCTTTTCTGTATATATACTGTCATGGTAGTCTCCATACTTAGAGTACACTTCAAAAAACTTCAAGCGCCATACCCTTGCCATCAAAACATTGATCACAAGTTTTGGGACGGCAATGTCCATACACGGGATCGTCAGTCCTTGTATTAGGCTAACATTGAAGCATTGGAAGGCGTCTAGACTTCTTCTTAGTAGTGTAAACGTGTTTCGCATTTTATAGTGCGGCATGATCTTTATGCTGCATTGAGTACACGTGAAGGGTCAGCAACTCATGAACAGTTGTCCCAACAATGCCATTGTATCCTGATGCAAGGCACTTGATGACGGTTTTTGTTTTGTAGGTTGCCTATGAATTGTGTTCACGAAATTCAAAGTTACAAGTTGATACCAACGTGACCGAGCTTTCACTTCGTTCATGTCTTTTGGATTTATAAGGACAACGGGTCTGTTTTCTTCTTGCTGCACTCTTTTACTTGACAACTGGGTAAATTTTTCAAAGAGTGAGCTAGAGCATCATGCTTGTTGAATTGTCGTCGGACATGGTGCTTCCATCATGAGTGCCATAGCTTTATTAGTGGGTTGCTTTCATTTCATTTGACAAGCTGTTGACTTCTTTCCTTTTGACGTTTTATTTTGCTCATTTGATAACCACCTATGCTCCTCAGTCTTTTCCTATTTAACAGAGTTTCCTTCTTCTCTGCGCAATTCAATAAATTTGTTCACTTCGCGATTAATTTTTCCTTCTTCCAAAACCAATATTCATTGGAAATTCGGTTCCATTTGGGTTATTGCTGTTGCCTTTTGCTCTCCGCAATTTTTACTTGGCGGAATATCTACCTTGGTTTGAATAAGTGGCTTTTCCATTTTCGAGTGTTTGTTCATTGTCCATCTCTCTTTAACTTCTCTAATTTCGTGTTTTTATGTCCGGAATACCTCAGAAGCCTGACTGAATGTGCAATGACCTTTAACACAGTATAAGTGCTCTTTTTGCTCATCTATTTCATTTCGAAGCTTCCCAATTTTTTCTGTATGTTTCTTGTGCTTCCTGCAAGACTTATCTTATGCATGAATGCAGTCCTCAGTTCTCGGCGACACCCTGACTTGAAACATTCTGTTTCTTCCTGCATTCGGGGCAGTCAATAAACCCTCAAGTCTTTTTGAAATATCTTATTGAGGCATATTAGGCAATACAATGCGAACAATCTAATATTTTTGGTGTGTGGATCGACGAAGAGTTCAAAACACACCTGACCTGTAAGATCCATCCTCTCAGCGCTGACAACATATGAAGCTGCCATTGTGTTTAATTTGTAACTTTGGAGATTTAAAACCAATTATCCACAATACTGTATCTACATACATGATCTATATCAACTCGAAGACTCGTTTATTACCGTAAAATTAACTGCTACCACCACCACCCTCACCTCGGTTGTAGTTCTGATTGAAAAATGACTTTAAAAGCAAATGAAAGCGAGTTAGCCATATTTGTATAACTGATAAACACACGAAAATATAAATATATCTTATGTAAAAATTGCGCTGCTAGTAGTGGTCACGCGTCGCCGCTGGTATGTCAAATTCCCCCCCGCGATGACACTAGTTGCAAAACAATTTGTTTTTATTAAATATATCCCTCCAAACGTGTAACACTTTACTTTAGCGTTTAAGAAAGTAACCACCTTTTTTTAATACTCATTTAACTTGGTTTCGAGCGATTAGTTTTTTCAATTTTCCGATCGGACATAGGGTAGAATATTAGTTATGTCGTGATCAATCATTTACACACATAAAAAAAATATCAATTGGTCTTATTTGAAGTTAACGATAGGCTTAGTTTTTTCGCATTTAAAACGCCTGGTACCATTCATAGATTCGATAGAGAGGTTATAAAACTCCAAAGTTTGATGCTGGCTGAAGAATTTATCACTGTTGCTATAGTAGATTCAACCCATCGTGTCACCCCTCTAGTACTTTTTCCGCAGGTATGAGCTTTGAATGGGGCTGTAACTTTGTTGAAATAAAAATTCCACGCTATTGAAAGGCTTTGACACTGCAGTCCGGTATCAAGAGAAAAATCAATTCTGCGCTCAATGAACCATTCAAATCTTCTAACTCTCAAAACTTTCTGACTAATCGCATTTGCTTCAATGGCATCAATGTAACAGGTGAGTTGGAATTATATTGAATTTTTGATTTTTTTTTTTTTTTTTTTTTTTTTTTTTAAATGAAATCTTTGTACTCTATGCAAAGATGATGTTAACATAAAAGGCAAGATAATCTTTGTTCGTTCATGAAACAGGGGTGAAGAACCGGGGGGCACATATTCTGCCACTCCCTCTCCCAACTATCGACGCTGTCCCAAACGTTTTCCTCTGGCTGTTGCACGATGGTTTGATTCTACTAATAGTCATCGAGTCAGACGTCAAGAATTTCTTAAATAACAATTATAAAAGTTTTTGTTGATCCCAGTACAAAACAAAGCAAATCAGTTCAATGTTGGCGCATACTTTCAGCTTTTCGCTCATATTGTAAATTATATGTTTATTCAATTTTCGTTCTTTGATTGATACGTACTCGGGGGCATGTACCCCTCATTCTGTTAGTGCAGTCAGTATATTAAGTGTGGATTCAGTGCCTCTCTATGCATTCTTTCGTTATCACAGGATCGTCTGCAACACATGTCATTGGCCCACGCTAAAAAAAGAATTATTATGGTGTGATCATACAGGCTATACTATCACAAAGAGGTAAACACCCGCGTGGATTAAACATGTTTAAAAGTCTGGATATAAGAAAAATTGGTGACATCAAAAACAATAAAGGAGGAGGAATAATCCAGTTTCCTAAGACCGCTAATGGCCAACAATGTCTTACATTTGCCCAAACTATCTAAGGGGAGCGGGGTTTGACTGCAAAATTTTGCAACCCCTCCCCTCGTACAACAAACGCTAACCATATTCCTAATTCGAAAGATAGTCATAATAATTAAAAAATGATGTTGTGGTCAAAACTTGGTTGGGCATGGGTGTTTTTTGGGTCAAAAAAATCACGTTTTTGAGCTAAAAACTTAAGAATATCAAGATTTTTTTAATTTCTTGCAAACCAATTTTATCATCATGGCAATACTTACTATCAATCTCTCCTGACATTTATATTATAAGTTTCTGTTTTTATATACAATATCTAAAAGGGCTAGATTTAAAAACGGCCCAAAATCACCTTTTTTTTCTAAAAAAAACACATCCTTTTTTATCACATGTCACCACCACGAGTGTAACCTGAACCCTTAATCCAATGTATAAAACCTATAAATCAAGAACAAAAAGGATTACGCATAAAAATAAAATTGTAATATTTTTACCTTCAACATTAATAAAAAATAATAATTTTCGCTTCACCTTGCAGCCCAAAGTTCATTTTTCGGCATAGAAATCATCCATGCCACCAATATTTCAAACCACACCATCACTTTCTTAAATCTTATATATTTATCCTTCAATAAATGGTGGTTGTAGTTTTGGTTGTACGTGGGTAGGGGTAAGGCACGAAAACTAGAGCACTTTTCAAGGCTCGGGCGCTCCGCTAATGCTTACCTGAAGGGCCTGTTTTTACGCTGAAATATGTCTGGCAAATTGATCATGTTTGTCCTCATGATCCTGGCGTAAGAATGCCCCAACGTTCATTAAATCTTAATAGAGTAACTCACTCCTCCTGTTCGTATTGTCTCGTTGACATTTTCAGAAAGAAACTTCGCCGCTGCCAAAGGAATGGGTGATGTTAGATTTTGATGTCAGAATGCTGAATAAGGTGCAACGACACAAATTTATGATAATTTTGGAATCGATCATCTTGGGAGCTAGCGACATTTTATATAAAGGACAGAAAAGCCTTAGTAACACACCCGGTGTCTATATAAAACGGGGACGAAAAACGGAGATGGAAAACGGGGACGAAAACAACACACCGATGATGGCTTCCATCGCCGTAGTGTCGTTTTTCGTCCCCGTTTTCTGTCCCCGTTTTTCTAGATACCCCCGGGGGGTAATCTAAACGGAGGATGGAAAACGGGGGACGAAAAAACGAACACACCTACATTACCGATGAATGGATCTTTCATTTACATCGGTAATTTCGTGTTTTTCGTCCCCGTTTTCTGTCCCCGTTTTCTATATACCCACCCTACCCCGGGGTAAATCTAGAAAACGGGACGAAAAACTGGTGGTACGGAAAAACGGGGGCCCGACCAATTTTCTCATTTATCGCATTCAAGAACATTTAGCCGCACGTAGTCATATTCATCTATTTCAACAGCATCATTGAATTACATTTCTTCTTTTTTTTCAGAAAAAATAACTTGTGCACTGGTGGGGGTGCAGGGGGGGTTCCGATGTCATTTTGGCATCCCTGTCTAAAAACACGTACGGCAACATGTTGGGTTTGATTTTTGTTGAATTTGAGCGGCTTCTAATCGGCTGCTGAAGACCATTCACGCCGCTGTCCTGTTGACAGACGGGAAGACTTGTCCCAAAAGGACCAATCCTACGATATCAAGGACCGCTCATGAACGGCAACACGGAAACTTAACACTCTAGGCCATATACAAATACCCTTAAACAATTTAATATAGAGGTTCTTGAATTTAAAAGTCCCTCATGATAAGGTCATTTGTCTGGATCCATAATCGGTATGTCGTTTTTCGTCACCGTTTTCTGTCCCCGTTTACTAGATACCCCGGGGTAATCTAGAAAGCGGGGGATGGAAAACGGGACGAAAAACAACACACCGACAACCGATGAAGGATCTTATCAACAATCGTTATGTCCGTTTTTCCGGGGTCCCCGTTTTTCTGTCCCCGTTTTCTAGATGACCCCGGGGTAATCTAGACAACGGGGACGAAAAACGGGGAGGGAAAACGGGGGCCCGACCAATTCTATTCATTTATCGCAATTCAAGAACTTTAACCACACTAGTCATATTCCAGCTTAGTTCAAAAGCATCATTGGATTACATGTCAATTCTTTTCGGAGTAAAATACTCTGCCCGTGGGGGAAGGCGGATTTATTTGCATCTCTGTTTACAACACGTCTCGGCATACTGTAGGTAGGTAAGGTAGGGTGTTGTAGACTGTGGGCGTATAAATCGACCATTCCAGGACATTTCACACCACAAACTATCAACAAAACAAAAAAGGGAGACATGAAGGACACAAAAAAGGTTAATGCACTAGAGTAAGGCATGATTAACATATTATTCAAGTCTCCGCTGTGAGAACTATTACCCATTGTAACGATTTTATGGGATAAAACCTAAATCTCAATTTTAACCATTGCTTAAGAAAAGAGACCACCTCCTTAAATGAATGGTTGTTATCCCAAGAAGGGTTTTTTCACATCTTTGCAGCTTCGGAAAATTTGCCCTCTAAAATATAAATGCCCCACTTAAATATGATATAGATTCTAGGTGTTAAGGCTCCTGAGGAGGTCATTTTCTGTCATACTGTGCGAAAACGGTTTAACTGCAAAAGGCCACCAGACATAAACGAATCTTTATACTTTTTAAACTTCAACAAAAATATCCGATCAACTATGACAAATCAATTGAAGTACATTTCATTCTTTTTCAAAGAAAAATACTTTCACTGGGTGGGGTGGCAGGGGGTTCCGAATTTATTTGGGCATCCCACTGTTACACACGTTACGGGCAACATGTTGGAGTTAGTTGTTTGAATTGAGCGGGCTTCTACCGGCTGCTGAAGACCATTAACGCCGCTGTCCTGTTGACCGACGGAAGAACTTGTCCATAAAAGGACAAATCCCTACATAAACAAGGACAGGCCTCATGGAAACTGGCAACACGGAAACTGTAACACTCTATGCCTATAAAAATCCACGTTAAACATGTATATAGATTCTATCTATGATGTTAAAGTCTCATGATAGGGTCATTTGTCTTGATCCATCATGTATGTCGGTTTTTCGTCCCAGTTTTGTTTCTTTCCCCGTTTTCTAGATCCCACGGGGTAATCTTAGAAAACGGGGATGGCAAACGGACGAAAAACACACACCGCACTTACCAGGAAGGATCTTTCAATCGTATGTCTTTTTCGGCCCCGTTTTTCTGTCCCCGGTTTTGTCTAGATAACCCCCCGGGGTCATCTAGAAAACGGGGACGAAAAACGGGGCCCTACCAATTCTATTCATTTATAATCGCTCTCAAGAACTTTAGAGCCACACTTGTCATATTCATCTTAGGTCAAGCATCACTTGGTTACATTTCATTCGTTTCGGAGTAAATTAACATCTGCACGGGGGAAGTGCCGGATTATTGTGGCATCCTCTGTGTAACAACACGTCCGGCAATACGGTAGGTAGTAGTTAGGTAGTTGAGAGAATGGCTTATCATCGACACCAAGACATTCACAGACAAACGTTATCAACAAAAAAAACTAAAAAGGAGACCGGAAGACAACAGAAAAGTTAATGCACTAAGTAAGGCATGATTAAACATAATTATTCAAATATTGCGTGAAGACTCTTTACCCAGTTAACCTTTAAAATGGCATCAAACCTAAATCTCAATTTTACATTGTTTAAGAAAAGAGATACCCACCGTCCTAAATGGCGGGGGTAATCCCACAAGAAGGACGACAATAGAAAATAAGCGATTATATAATTACCCAGTAAATTAAACAATTTAAGATAATTCTATGGTGTTAAAGGCGCATGATACGGTATGTTTCCTTTCTGGATCCATCATCGGTATTTCGTTTTTCGTCCCCGTTTTCTGCCCCGTTTCTAGATAAACCCCCGGTGTAATATCTAGAAAACGGGATTGAAAACGGGGACGAAAAACAACAACACCGACTGACCGATGAAGGACCTTTCAGTAGGTCTGTCGTTTTTCGTCCCCGTTTTTCGTCCTCGTTTTTCGTCCCCGTTGTCTAGATTACCCCGGGGTCATCTAGAAAACGGGGACGAAAACACGGGACGAAAACGGCCCGCCGAGCCAATTTTATCATTTATCGCATTCATTCAGGAACTTTAGCCACACTTATCGTTCATCTTAGTTCAAGCATCAATTGGATTACTTTTCATGCATTCTGTTTTCGGAGTAAAATAACTACTTCTGCACTGCACGGGGGAAGGCCCGGATTTATTTGGCATATCTGTGTACAACACTCCGGCAATACGACCGATGACACCCTGTGGTGCATAGGCCCTACACCTGGTAATTTGTCTGGTAAAAGCTCAACTTGTTAATTCAACATTTTTCTGAGTGGTAACCTCGCTCGTCTAGCTAGCCCATTTGGTCCGTTTTTGTGTGTGTGTGTGTGGTGGGGGGGGGGGGGGGGGGGGGTGGTCGGGGGACCTGCCTGGCGGATCTGTTCAAGGGTGAAAATGTCTGTCGGTTGGTACTGCTTGCTGATAGGCATTGCATTGGGCTCACATGGTGGTGGAGTCCTCGCCTCATCTAGTCAGCACCCTTTTTGCGCCCACTTTGTTCAAAGGTGGATATGATGCGTGAACATGGACTTCGGAGCACCCTAACACGTAATTTTTCACACCGACTAAAACAAGCTAAAACTACCCTAAACAATATTTTTTATCTGTATATGTCCCTCACCAGCAGCAGTCCATTGAATCGTAAATTTATCTTGCTTGCTTCCCACTTCCAGTTTCCGATTTCAACTTTTGGCATGATTTTGATCCCTGCTTATGGAAAAAGAAAATATAACATGAACATTTTCCAAGGTTTAAGAAAAACCATACCCTTTAATTTTGTCCAATATTTTGCTTTTTTGACACCCTAAACGTATGCGCGTACATCGCCTTTGGAAAAAAAGACAAACCCCTTTTTAACGCGTTTTCTTGTTCACGCATCATATCCACCCTTTTATACACTGCCGGCCACCCCCCCCCAGAACGTATTACAAATTTCCCATCATCATAAGTTCTAAAAATATAATTCCGGTATTTAAACAAAATAATTTTTTCTCTTTCAAACCGTTGGAGTTGGAGAATCAACTCCATTTTAAGTAACTATTTCTTGGGTTCGATACTGTAAAATACGACTAATTTCAAATTTGTCAGATATCACGAGATAAACCATGAGATAAACTGTTTTACAGTACCCGTAACGACTTAATGGCGAGAGAAAAGAGAAAAGTTTTAACGAAATTTTGGGAGATATCAAATTACTAAACGTCTCAAAAATTAAGTTTTAACAAAGATGAAACCTTATTCAACCTGCAGGACCACCAAGGAACAATACTAAAAAGAGAAAAACTGCTTATTGCTTGCCTAATTTCAACTCTGAGGACACCATAGAAAAGATTACAATAGGTGAGAAAGAACACGGGCCAGTTAAATTTACGTTGATTTGGGTCCTTCTTCTTGAAAGCTTCTCGGCCCCTTTTGGACTAAGCTCATTGTTATACCACTGGAAGATCACACTACCCAATTGAAAACACCTCGGGTAGGGTTTGGGGAAGCTGTCGGGCCTCGGGCACACTTGCTCGGGGTGTGGACTTGCGACCATCACGTGTTCTGTATGGGTGACCTTCTGGGTCACCTTGGTTTTTCTTCTTTTTTTTGTCTATCCAAAAGTTCGATGACCGGGGGAAATCCCCCAATATCCCTCTGCCTTTTGAGGGAGTTGGTCGTGTTCAGGCACGATCCAACTCTTGTCAAGAGGAAATGGATTATGGCCCCTATTATTGAGGTTATGGATAATTGAACTCGGTCAATTTTTGAAAAATACCTGAAAATTTTCGGTCGATTTTGGCAAATTGACAAATATGCAAATTTATGTAAAACTTTGGCTAAGGGCATACCGTTGGTGGGGATGTTCCTCTAACAAAAAAACACAAAAAAAAAAAAGATAATTGTGTATGCCCAATGCAGACAACTACCCATTGCACAACTCGGGTAGGGTGAGGAAGCTGTAGGGCCTCGGGCACACTTGCTCGGGGGGTTACTGCGACCATCACCAGTGTTCTGTATTGGTGTGTGACTTCTGGGTAACATTTTTTTTATTTTTTTTTCTATCCACTGGTTCGAGGACCGATCCCAAATATCCATCTTCCTTTGACGGAGTGCTCGGTTGTAGGCCGATCCAAACTCTTGGTCAAGAGGAAGAATTCGGATATGCCTAGTGTTGAGGTTATGGACAATGAACTCGGTAAATTGA
>JAMKCH010083277.1:0-15308 GCA_023653785.1 Ophioderma brevispina
AAAACACACATAACTGTAAAAAACGCCAATGAGTGCCAACAAAATAGTAGTAATAAACATGATTATCTAATACCAATTTAAATAAGAAAACGTCTAAAAGAAAGGGATTTTTAAACTACATTTAATAAAATGACATCATTTCCACTTTGATAAGCTTTAAAACACCTAAAATTGTGTAAATACAAGGTTTATGTTTATGGTGTACTTGTTAATTGAACTCTGGAGACTGTGGATAACCCAGTATGAAGGTCATGTCAAAGGATTACTACAGGTTCAACGAGAGATTCAAATAAAAGTGTCTCTTAAAAAATGTGAAAATTTGATTTTTGCACTGGGTCTAACTTTCTATCAAATTTCCCCATCTTGAAAAGAGATTAACTGAGAATTGTTTCTTGATATACGAAATCAGAGCCTATGTTTCTATTGAAATATAAGAATATGATAACAAATCACCTTTTGTTTTTCTGCCGCCAAATAAAAGGTAGGGAATCTATGAGTGTCTATATAAGAAATTGCTCATTTCACAGAAAATATAGATGACTTGAAATCTCTCGTTGCATCTGTAATGTTGGGTGGGGCCGGGGTTTTTCAATGTGTTTTAGGCAGAAAGGGGTAGAACAGTGGCGCGGCGTAACCAGTTTTTTTTCAGGAGGGAAAGGGGGGCCCATATATTTTCAGGCGGGGGGGAAAGCATAATTTTAAGGGGGATGGCCCGAATTCAGGATATGAAGTTTTCATCGTGATAGAATGGCCTTCACTCCAAAATTCCCATCTGTAAAGTTCGCGCCGATATTTCAATTCCGTTTTGATGTGAGAGCTAAAGACGTGATTTTGTAAGACCCCTATTGAGTACTGTGCTAAAATTCAATGAGTCGACCAAAATAGGGCACATTTTTCGCTCATAATTTCCAAACCCAAACATCCTTTGGCTCTAAGATTCACAGGGTAAATGAGAAAAATGAGTAGCTTTCTTCTGATTACAAAATGTTGACCACTACGGTAAAATATGGGGCTTCTGGGGACGGGTATTAGCGATAGGGCCATGGACTTAAAAAATTGTTGTATCGTATAATGTTGTTATTAACTGATAAATTGGCCACGTGGTGCAGAAAAAACTAATTTTTCGGGGGGGGGGGAGGAAGGGGGGAAGATTAACACAGCGGGGAAGCGCCGCCCCCCCCCCCCCCGGGTACGCCAGGGGGATGAAATGCTGGCGAACAAGATGGGAAGCAAATGCGAACAAAATTAACACTTACGTAGGACAAGGGGTGCCTAGGACCAAGACCACATTTCGAGTTTTACGACAAGATAACACTTTGTCTGGATCATATTTTGGACTTTGTATAGCATCTTTCATGAAAAAAAGAAAATCCACGCCAGAGAACCCACATCCACCAACGGGAGTGTCAATAACAAATATTAATTAAAACAAGAATTAGAATATTTTTCCTGTTTAAGTATTTATATATCACCGATCTTAATAGTAGACTCCTATTCAGCAAGTGCTACACTGGGGACTTGGTGCAGCTGCAGAAGTGACGTCACGGGCATGGTGCAGAAAGTGAAGGACGAGAAAATAGGTGACCACAAAACCACACATCCAACAACACAACGTAATTGGTGCAGACTATATACAGACAATTGGTATATGCATTATTGGTAGACTTTATCAACCAATTTCCTGGCCCATACAGGATGTCTCATCTGCCGGATGGCTGATAGGTGGTCTGGCTTCCTGAAATGCTGAAAGTGTTGGAGCAGAAAACTGCAGATTCTGATTACATGCAAAAAAACTGGCGGTGTTTACTTTAACACCTGGGTGGTAATTTTAAAACTCCCTCCTGGAATCAATAGCGGACTGCACCCACTGCGTGTTAGATGGGGGATGTACATCAACGTATGGGGTGTTGCTTCTACATTTTTATTGTAGGGTAAAAAAATGGCCAAAAAAGGTCAAAATTGTCCCAAAAAAGGGTAAAATCAGTCAAATTTACTTCCGTTCTTAAAAGAATCGATCAGAACATGTTCATTTACCTTCAAATGAGTCATATTAAAGTGGATAAAAAAGAACCTTTCAATTTTTAATTTGGGGGCTCTAAATGGCCCCAAAAAGGTCAAAATTGTCCAAAAAATAGGTAAATCAGTCGAAACGATTCCTTTCTTCAAAATAATCATCAAAACATGTCAATTACATTCAAAGGAGTCATATGTAAGTGAAATATAATGGAAAGGCCATTCCAAAGTTTATAAAATTTTGTGGGTCAAATGGCCAAAAAAGGGGGTCAAACTTGGCAAAAAAAAATAGGTAATCAGTCGATCGAAAGACATTCATTTCTTAAAATAATTGAGTAAAAACATGTCCTTCCACCTTCAAAGGAGTGATATTAAGTGAATAAATGGACGCCATTCCGATTTATAGATTTTGGGGGTAAGCGGTAAAATTGGCCAAAATTGGACTCAGTCCCATCTTTCACAAAAACATTTCAAGGAAACATTGCCGTTACATCTCAAGGAAACTTCAATAAGTAGCTTTAGTGCTTGTCTTTACTAGTTGTCATATTTTTAGATCAAAATGACCAAAAATAAGGTCAAAATTGTTCCAAAATGGTCCAAATCCACTTCATCCAACAGGTGTCATAATAAGTGAATAGAAAGCTAGTTGGCTTAATGACAGATTTGGGTTGAAATGGGCCAAAATCTATTATTATAATGCCTCTTTCAAAATTGGTCATAATTTGCCTTTTCATCGGTGAAAAGAGCGCATTAAGCTATTTAACTTTATAGATTCGGAGTCAAATAGATAATGGCGACAAAACTTTATCCAAAACTGATCAAATCAATTAAAAATGGGTGAGATAATGAAACTATTACTTGCTCTGACATTGTCTTCTTTTTGCACAGTAGGTCAAAAGAAAGGCGTTTACATCCCCCGGGATTAAAAGGAAGTAAAACATGGGATAGAGACTGCCAGCCCGTCATAGATTTTGGAGTCGAAATGGGACAAGAAATTTTAATTTTCCCAAAATTTATCAAGATCAACTAAAATGGGAAAACCAAAATGATAAAACGGGTGACTTGTGAACATGTGTCCATTTTTTAATCATTAAAATTCATACAGATTTCTATTGATATTATAAAAATAGTTTGTTAGGGCCAGGGTGTTTATTTTCTAGATCTCGGATGTTTAATTTTCAATGACATTTCTTAATCAGCTAAATTACTTTTTAATGAGTTTTTTAAACTACATCTTATATTGTAACCATCCTTGTGAGGGCTCTACATTAGAATATCCGACTTAGATATTGATAAAAATAAATCAATAATCACAATAATAATGTTCTTGCACTTATACTCCGCCTTCTGATGAACACAAAAGGACTACATCATTTTAAAATTATTTTTTTAATATACCTGTGATTTTTATATGCAAATTGATATTTTCTCCACCAATATTTGGTTTTCGTCAATTTGAAACTTGGAAATAATTGTTTATTCCACGAGAATTTTATTCTAGGATACTCACAAGGCTTTAGTATTACGTGTTATACACAGTGATCTATGAGGGTCTGAGGGTATGGCTGCTTTTGTTTAAAATTTGGACCTGATTTATCAATATTAACACGGCTAAAAATATCCGTCAGCTTTCCCGTTCTGGGTGGGTTCACAGGCCCAGTGTCTGAAGTGGATTTAAGCATAACTAGATTTCGTTCGCGGGTCTCGGCTTCTAGGTTTCAGGTTTTGCCTGTTGTTGGGGACTAGGTTGGGGGGGGGGGGGGGAGGAGAGGCTGGTAACTGTGGGTTGCCAGTGTGTTCATGTTGGCGGTGGTTGTGATGCTTCTGTTTCAGAACTTATCTGTCGCTCGAGCATTTGTTAACCGCGGTTTTGGCTGAATTTGTAGTTGAATTGAAGCATACGTTTTCCTTCAAGGTTGTTTAGAATTGTTTGAATATATGTCAAACTATGACTTGTAATTCCGTGGCTGCTTATTCAGGCGACTTGCAAGTTTTATTAGGTTGACTGTTGACTGGAATATTGGACGCATGTTTGTTTAGTGTTAGTTTATACCAAAGTTTTAAATCCGGTTTTATCTTATCTTATCTATTTTCCAATCATTACACCACTCAGTAGTAGAGTATTTGTTGTACCATGTGCAAGGGCTTGGTCCAGGACCAAGATCCACAAAGTGGTGCATGAGAAAGATGGTGCAGTAAAAAGAGGTTCGGTGTGTGCCTTAGCTAGCGGAGTGTGAATGGCTTCAGGCGACTCCGGAAAATCTCCAATGACTAAGCTTTGGAAAAAAACCCCAGTAAAGTGTAGGGTGTTCCAGATGCAGATGACACTTAGAAAAAAACTGCGTGTAATAAAGAATCTACATGTACAGTGTGTGCTGTTGTAGCTGTGGTGGTAGCCCCTAGTTTGCTTTCTGAGATTACGCCACATGCCAAGTTTGTAAGGTGCCACGGAAGGGATGTCCAGAAGTGAAGCTGTAAGTTTTCTAGACAATTGCTTGGAGATGACGCCAGGGGTTATACATATGCACTTTTCATTCGCGAACAATTCCGTTCGTTTTGTTTATTTATTTAAAAAGAAAAAATTGCACCTGATTTTAATTTTATAATTATATAGTTTATCTAGTGTGTTTTTGTTTTTAATTATGAATTGTATATGTGTTCATTTCTTATTTATTCTTTAGTTTTTTATTTACCTATTTTAGTTCATCTTTATTTGTTAATTTCAATTTTTTATTGTAACGATTTAGACTTTATTACAATTATTTGTTGATTTTTATTTCATTATGTTTTTTGCATTTCGATTTTTTTAGTTATAATGTATATGTATTTTATCAACATTTTTGGTTTTAATTGTATTTGTGTTTGTGGCTTTGTTTATTTTACTTATATTTAGTCCTCTTTATTTTGTTTAGTATGTTAATTATTTAATTTTTCCCTTTTAAACCGAGTTATATTTTAATATTTTAATTTATAACGGTGCTTTGATTTTATTAATTTGTTAAAATACTTTTATATTATCCTCCTCCGTTATTTTTATTTTTCTTACCATTTTGGCTTTATTTTTTTATTATTTTGTCGTTGTTCTTTATCCTTTATTTGTACTGAGTTTTTAAAAATTTATTTGGTCCTTTATTTTATTCCTTTTTCTTTCTATTCCTTTCAGGAGTAGGCGCTATTAAATATCTGTTTATTTTTTTTATCTTTTTTATTTATTATTAATCATTTATTTTAACTGAGATTCTAAGACTAGTGTACCGGATTTTAATTTGGTTTTATTTTTTAAATTATTTGTTATTATTTATTCTCATCTGATTTATTATTATTTTTTCGTTTTTATTTTTTTTTTTTTCAGTGTTGCCTCGTGTGGTAACACCATAGTTGGTTGTCCTTGTTGTCTTTGTACTAGGTTGGTGTTTTATTGCGTGGGCCCTTTTTGTGTCATTGCGCCATGTTTACCATTATTTCATTTCTAGTTGTACAAGCGCTTTTGATCCTTTTGTTAAAGTCGCCTATATAATAACCTATATTATTATTAGATTATTCTTCTTACGGACTTTTTCTTTATTTTCCTATCCATTTGTTAGTTTATTAATTTTATTTGTGTTAATTTCTTCTTGTATATGCTTTAGGCCTATATGTATGACTTCTGTGATGGTCAAGGTGTGAACAAAAACATCTCTGTTACATTTACAACAACCCAACATTAAACAATTTCTAAAATACAATTAAAGAAATAACCAAACTCCCCCAAAAAAAATCAGCCTACAGTGGGATTCGAACCCGAACCACAGCGGGTCCTATCTTAACGAAGCATATCTTAAGGCATCAATTGACATGTCTGTCAGAGCCATGAGGATATTAAGCCAAACAACCAGAGTAGAACTGGTCCATTTTTCAAAAAGCAACTAGTCGAAGGCATTTTGGAGTGAAAAGCAAATGAAACAGTGTTTCTATATGGAATTTTATCTGATTCCAAATCTCCGGTCCCCAAAGCTAATTTTTATAAAGGGGAATTTTGTGGCCTAATTTTGGCCATAATTCAAAATGGGCCGCCATTTTAAAAAAACATTTTTTTGTACTAACTCAATATTTAAGGTTTGTAAAGACTTCATTCCTGTGTGTCTATATACATATGTTTTCAGGTCGATAACCCAACTAGAGCATGCAAGTCAGGTATTATGCCCTATATTGACAATTAATTTGCATAAATTTAACGGCGGCCATTTGAATTTTTTTGCAAATTACCTTCACAAGACCTAACACAACCTAATGCTATAAGGGTCATGCACCATGAGTTGGAGCAAGTGTGTTACATGCTTGAAACTAATACCAAATTTGCACTTTTTCACACTTAAATGAGAGTAAGTCATCATTTTCTTGTGAGTATACTATAAAATATAATATTGTTGTAAAGCTAAAAATGTCGGAATACAATATGCAACTTGTTGCCATATACAAAGGGTGCCACAAGGGTCATATAGGTGAAAAAGTGAAATTTGATGTAAAAAGTACACCTTTTGTGGCAGTTTAATTGTTACCTTCAATTTACATCATAGCTTAAACTGTTGTATGAGTCTAAATGAATGCCACAAAATAACCAACAAAATGTAATGTTATTTATCTTTTACATGGCAGGGTTACAAAGATATACAACCAAAAATGCAAGAGCCCTGAGTATCAAAAATCCTAGACTTTAATACATGTCTCATCCGTAGGCCACCTCATCCAAAAGCACCACTCTCTCTGACCCCGTACTGACTTAAAAGCTACACGAGACGACCCCGCAACAAGTCAAGATAGCACATAGATTGAATCTGCTACCATATCACAGCTAGATAAATTCCCCTTTACAACTGAATATAAATCAGCTGATACCTAACTTGGTTCTATTATACAATAAAAAATGTTTAAAAATATTTGGTGAGAAAAGGTAACGCCACCCCCCTTGTTGTATACCACAACTCATGGCCATGACCCAACTAATGATCTAATTTAATTCCTTGACCCTCAAAACATATGTATAGACACAAGGATGAAGTACAAGCCTTAAAAAATTTGGAGTTCATGTAACAAAAAATGTCAAAATGGGCAGCCCATTTTGAATTTTTATTGATGCAACTTAACTGTTAAGTTGACCTAATGCTATCACTAATGTCTAATTGTATTCCTTACCCTGAACATTTGTAATAGACCCCAGAATGAGTCATTACAAGCCTTAAATCTTTTTTGAATTATGTAAACAAACCAACTTTAAAATGGAGGGCCATTGAATTTATGGGGCTAATTAGGTAGGGCACATTTCCTCTCAAAATTCACAGCTTTGGGGACCAGAAATTTGGAAATTAGCATAAAATTTTCATCTAAAAACAGACTCACCCAATTGGCTTTTAACACTCAAAATGCCTTCGTCATGTTGAAAGGAAGCACTTTTTTTGAGAAATGGAACCAGTCTAAAAGCTGGGGCCAAACATTTCAGGTTCAGGCGCCACTAGCTGTGTAACGTTTCGCTAGTGTTTTACCGCAATGCAACGCATTCTGTGTATTTTTTCAATGCAGAAACACGTATTACTACCGGGTATACTATCCTACTACTACTGCCGATCTTCAGAGAACGAGGTATTGCGAGGATACCGTATTTATCATCTATAAAATATTTCAGCTAAAAAAACACGAACATAGGCCTAAGGATCATTGGGGGGCAAATTACTACGGCCGATCTTCAGAGAAAGATGTATTGCGAGCTACAGTATTTATCATCTACAAATTTTCAGCTAAATAACACAATAATACTAGCTATCATCTACAAAATTTTCAGCTAAAAAAAACATGAACGAGCCTCTATAATGATCATTGGGGGAAATGACACACAAAATTATGTTTCGTTCTTCGAGATTCGTCTTTCGGCACTGCCACAATGATATCATTGGTTATTCGTCAAAAGCTCTTCCAGGTAACCCCACTATTTAGCTTGACACGCCATAGCCGTGGACACGACCACCACAAAGCTACCATTGGCGTGTCTAGTCAGAGCACCTTGGACTGCCGCTATTACCACAAGGGAACTTACCCAACTATACCCTACGTTAAAATCGCCCGAGGGAAACACCATCACTAATTTTCCTTTTTGGCAGCAACATTTATTTTCACTACCCGTATACCGATTTTTTTAACAAAATTCCGCACTCTAGAAGCGCATTTTCAGATACTTCTTTAAAGCATTGATAACTGATCTCGTACATACTTCAAAATCCAGTAAACAAACCCAAACATTTCCATTTAATAAAAGCAAAACATATTTTACAAAAAACAACCGTTTTTTTTAACCCAAAAAAAACTTAAGCTAAAGAATTACAAAAACCCGACAATTTCCTAGGGGCAAAATCACCAGCACCCAGCACGACAGTAATTTGAACGTCACCATTTTCACCGGCCGACATCGTCCGACATTACGGACATCCGCGAACAAAAACCAGCCCCAAAATGGCCCGAGTAAAAGTAATATACGGTCGCTACGCGACCGATATAATGAATTATGCCTAATGCGCAAGAACCCTTTAATAATTTTGGCTCAATCCAATGTCGGATAAGTGACATTTTGTACCATTTAAACCATAACTTCTATTCCGCCCAAATTGGAACAGTGACTTGTTTTTCCCTTTCGGGTTCTTTCTTTACCAATGATCATTCTGACCTAACAATAAATATTCAACTGCGCTACATTGCCATGAGTTGCCAAAGTTTCATAAAAGCTTTTAGGCATCATTCTCCTCATCTTTCTGGTCATTTTAGCGAAAAAGTAGTAACTCACATTGGTTAGGGTATGCCCGTCAAGTCGGAGGGTAAGGGGGTGGTTTGCACCCTCGAGGAAAGTTTTGGTGCTTTTTTGAAAATATGTGCACATTTAACTCTAAACTCTTCTATGTTTATAGAAGAGTAGCCATTTGTCATCATTAAGATCTGAAAACCCCGGGTATGAAATCCGGTATTCCAACCTTTTTTAGCGCAAAATTGGATTTTCGCCTAAGATTTTCTGTTGGAAAATACCAATTTCTGTGACCAATTTTGCAGACTCGAAGACTTGATGACGTCATTCTGACGCATATAGTTATGTTGGTACTTATTTTGATATCACTAGCGGGTGCTTTTATAGAATTCGTCCTTCATATTTGTCATTCGTGTATCATAGCAATATGAGTAACCGTAAAAGAGGTCATTAAAATAACAAATTATAACAACTTTTGATTTCTTTGCTCCTCCAATAAAATGTCTTATAATGTTCCTCATTTTCAACTTTAATGTGCTCTGGTGATGTGAACTATGCCCTGATTAACATTATTGACAAATGGACAATAAGCTAATTGACCCATTTTTGGTAAATTTTCCATCAATCTGAGAATTGGAATAGATAGCCAATACCCTAATTTCCTGAGGGATGTAAATTTAATGGATAAACAATAAACTTAAGGAAATTATTGCGGCATTCATTACATTTTCAATCATAGTTTAAGTGATATTTCGACCAATTGACCATAATCTTGCGATTCCCGCTCCAATCTGCTTTCTTTTATGATCCTCAGCCCATTACTCCAAAATTGGTGTAAATTGGAATACAACACTGTATCCACCTAATTACTTCCATTGAGTCTTTTAAAAGGCATTATGACTTGGTTACCATATTTTGACATTTTTTACCCTTTTTGGACCTTTTAACCCCAAAATGTGTTCATTGAAAAGGCTAGTCACTTATTTACTTAATCCACTACCTAGGAAGTAACATGAATTATTTTCCTTATAGCTATTTTTGGACAATTTGAATTTGTTTTTTGGCATTTTGACCTCATTTTGTACAATTTAACTTGTGGGCAATTTTTTTTTGACCTAATTATGATAAATTCGAACTTGTTTGGCCATTTGACTAATTGTGGACAAGTTTGACTTGTTGTGGCCATTTTGACCTAATTTTGGGTAAATGCGAACTTGTTTGGTCCTTTTAACCATCACAATCGTGTCAAATGAAAGTGACTATACCTATTCGTTAATTCATAGTTTCTTTGGAATAAAAACTTTACATAGGCATTTTGAGCTCATTTATGATTTTGGGGACCATGTTTGAGGGTTTTGCCATTTGCCCAGAATTGCAAATTGAAATGGTTAGCACCAATCCGGCTTATTGGGTTCCCTTGGGATTACAAGCACATTCTTGATGACACGCTTGAGAAAAGAAGGCACTAGCATTGATACTACCTATTTTGTGGTCTATTTTGACCTTTTTTGGCCATTTTGACCCAAAAATATAATTTGAATGGCTTCCATTATATTCACTTAAATATGACTCCTTTTGAAGGTCTGGACATGTTATGATAGATTATTTGAAGAAAGGAATCGTTTCGACTGATTTACCTATTGTTTGGACATTTTGACCTTTTTTTGGGCCTGTTTTACCCTAAAATTAAAAAATTAGAAATGGCCAACACCCGAGGCAGAGTACGGGGGATCTATACGGCGATTGTATGTCCCCATGAGGATGCAAATCCACTGGTTGGATGTTTTAACAAATTACGCGCCGTCAAAACTTTTCTGAGCACTTTTTGCTGTAATGGCCGGCCGTCTATTTAATTATTTTGCTTTGCCTACTTCCGATTTCCGTATTACAATATTTTTGATGATTTGATCCCTGCTCAGGGAGATTTTTTTTTATCTTTTAACCTCAGAGAGGTAGCAAAGCCATTATATTATTACTTTGTTTTCCCCCCATCACATTTTCATAACAGTTCCACATAGTTTTTTACCCATGAACATCATCCCAAATTTTCCCATTATTTCATATTTTATGTCACAGATGTAATTTCATTTTTTTTAAAATGTCCATCTCATTTCATAACACGGTTTGGTATAAATATCAATAGATTTCATTTGACATTACTCGTAATTCATTGCATTAGTTTCACATTAACGCATAAGACGTTTCATTTCACGGACTATTATTCATATAACATATCATCATTGTTACAACAAACACTGTTATCGCTGTAAGTGTTATAAATTTAATTTAACGAGATATAAATTAACATCTTGCAATTGTTTTTATACCTGACACGGGTATCTGTGTATATTTCCAACAAACCTTGGACAATCTTTTCTAAAACACATTCAACTGTGTTGTTTCAATACCTCCCACTCATTTGTTTCCACATGGTGTTTTGAATATTGTTTCTTCGTTGTTTTGTAAATCAGCTATTTTTTGCACTTCTATACGAAACAATTGAAGATTGGCATACACGTTTTGTTTCAGTCAATATTCAATTCTAATTTATAAACTGAATAAGTTGCCAAAATCAGCAAACATTGACTAGATCAAATTCTTTTCATCACTGTTCCATCCACAATTATTTTGGTAAACTCAATATCAAATGACCATGTTGCAAGAACGGATACAGTTTTAGACATCTATAACGAAAGTGGTCATAATCTCGTACGATTTACAGAAGTCGCATTCATTCGATACAGAAAGTTTTCCATTTATTTAGATTTGCCTTACCTAGAGAATAAGGTTAAAAAGAAGATGTATGAAAATGACTATCTTGTTTTGAACTCATTCTCTTAATTTGAATTTAAAGACGTTATACCAATTTTGCTCGCAAATTAATTTCCTTTCCCCAGTACCTAATTTGTCCAGTAGATTGTTCGAGCTTCATCTCGATATATCTATGACTTTACCACCGTTTGTGACCAGGAGGTGTTGTTTACTTTTTTCACACCAGCGTAGGTCTTGTTGTCTGACCTTTTCTTTCCACCTTTTTGTAATTGACGTAATCAATTTATTGTTAAATTAAACCATATTGAAGGACCTTTTAATTTTTTCCGACAATTTTCTCAAATACTAAAAATCTATTTCAATGACATATCGGTTCAAATGATAAGTTTGGCGGGTGTCCATTCGTAAAAATAACACTTTACCGTTGTATCTTACGTTATCTTTTCCCCCCAACGTACAATTATTTGAAGTGTTTTTATTACTTTTTACTGGCAAATAGTACCATGATTTTAGAAGGTCCTTGTAACAAGTTGGAATTTTACTTTTAAATATCTTCCACGTCTTCACTTTTACAATTAAGTTCAATAAAAGTGGAACCCAACCTAAATGGGTCAAACCATGTTTTACAATTCTTTTCCATAATGATTCCGCGTCCTGATTACATAATCTAGAAGCTATTTTTATTTTTGAGAGCACAAATTGGATGTTCCAAATTGACCATTTTTAAACCCACCTACTCCATAAGCCTGTGATTGTTTCTCTTTTTGACCTTCTCACTATTTGAACCCCAGAGAAATCTATATCTTGGTGTTGACTTCTTTAAATGACGTAACTTGTATGTGCTTGCATTTACAGTTATTTGTGAAATACCCAATTTGTTTATATTGTTATTTTCCAAAATAATTAACTTCCTAGCTTCCCACTATTTAAAACCTTCAAGTTTTTTAATTTTACTCTCCAATTGTCTTGCTTCTGTTATTTTTTTGTCTTTTCCAAAATAATACCGCGACTTTTAATTGGTTCTCTGTCCAATGTATTTCTTGTCTTTCAATCGGTGTTTTGTTTTTCCTAACCAATTCCATCGTCCTTTTGTTTGTTCATCTAATACCCCATCATACTAAACTTTTCTATTTCCTAATTACATTATTCACAGAGAGTTTGCCATCGACGAATATGGTTGTATCGTCGGCTAATTGTACAATTTGATTTCTAGATTTTTGGAATCTTTGTTTAAAACGTCATCCCCCTTTAATAAGTTTTCATTCTTTCTTATATTGTTACATGTATTCTTCTGCTATCCTACAGTAAAGCCGATAATGGACAGCCTTGCCTATGCCTCTACCTAGGCTAAAAGACCTAGATAGCCCGCCATTATTGTTTACACTATTAATATTACTATATATTGTTTTTACCAATTAATAACTTGGATCTTTAAATCCAATGTTCTGTAAGCATTTTAACAAGAAATTTATTTCTAGAGAATCAAATTCCTTTTTGAAAATCACAAAGACTAGCATATCCATTATCTCTCCACTACAATATTCGAGTACGTCTTCAATCAATGGATACCCTAAACACGTATATCGTCACAATTTCAGGGTTAATAAAAAAACATACACTTTTTTTTTTTTTCCCATATTTTGCTGTTTGACACCTTAAACATGTACTCTAATACATGTAAACGAGAGCAAAGTTCACTCCCCTTCCCCAAAAGTGAAACTCTTGTAAACCACGCCAAATGCAGTGGTTTGTACTTAAAATAGCGAATTTCTACTCAAAAAACGGGGGTGGGGTACCCCAAAAAGATTGGATTTCATCTTTTGATAAGTTAAACGAAGGACAACACTTTTGAGGAGTGAAACGTAGGACAACACGCACACGAGTGAAATTCCACTCTTCTTGGAGTTATGTTCACTCTACCTCGTACATCCTCCTTTTTGGAAAAAGATATCATTTTTACGCTTTTCTTTTCACGCTCATATCCACCTTTGAATACAAGTCCCCCCCCCCCCCCCCTGTGTTAAATTTAAATGGATGAATCATATCTTCCAAATATGTGGCTGGTTTTAACGAGTGGGGGGAAATGGATCTTTACTATTGTATTGGATTTTGTAGAACATATTTAATTGGGATGCCAGCGCTTAACAGTATGGAGAGAATCACGGCCCGGGGGCAGGGTGTTGATCAAGGATATGTTTAGTAGTTCTTTGATAGTCATGATAGTCTCCTGAAACAAACCGTGCGGTCTTGGCCCGTTGAAACTATTCAATTGATTACACTGTTTGTTTATATAGACTGTCCCAATAAAATTGTACTATTCAAACAGTGAAAGCACGCAGAAATTATGTTTTGGGGAACTAGGGGACTCACTCTCAGGGGACGCAATCATTAACACTTTCACCCATATCTCGGTAACTAAACATCACAAATTGCCAAGTACACTATTTTCCTGATTCCGCAAACGATTATAATGAACCAATCATTTGCGGTACCTTTCAACTAAATGGAACCACTAAATTGATTGATCTCTGATGGCCTGTCTTAGTTTGGCCTGGTCAACTCTCTCTTGACAATGTTGGCTGTTAAATTTGATTAGCATTTTCATAAAGGACCAATATTCATTTTGTCCTTGGTGTAGTCCTCTTCAAAACCACAATAAGGCTCGTCCACGCCCTTTTTTTTGCTAGAAAACCCTCCAGACTGCTCCAACTGGTGCCATTGGCCAATTTTCGAAAATCGTGAGCAGTTTTTTTTCTTTTTCATGTGTAGTTCGGGCAGGGTCTGGGCTGTTCTGTGCAGGGTCTTCTGTATCTTACCCATGTATGTTGCAAAACGCTTCCAGACTGCTCACTACTGGTGCCATTGGACCCTTTTTTCGAAAGTCGTAATTTCCTTTTTCAGGTGTAGTTTTGGCCACTTACTGGACTGTCCTGTACAGTCTTCTGCCTTGTGTGGTCGTGAGCACGTGGCAAATTTGAAAAAAAAACAACACCACTATTTTTTCTTGCAGCTTAAAAATTCGTGGCGGGTTTTTGGATCGGAAGTCTGCTTGAACCCATGACGGTTTGGAAGCGGTAGCCGATGAGTTGGTGCGCATCTGAGTGGTTGTGTGCAGTTTGAAGTGTGGCAATGAGTCTGCTCCAAGCGGGAGAAAATACAAGCCTTCTTGAACATGTTGAATCGGCGACTAAACTCGGCGCCTACAGACGATAATTCGCCTACTGTCCGTTTGACACAGACTTGTGCTGTCGTGTTAAAGCCTCTGGCGACGGGAGTTTCTTGAACTGAATCAAGTGACCTCTGTGATCTGCCTACTGCTCGGCGATTGAGCGCTCTTGTCTTGTAATCTTGAACGAAGACTGCAGCACGATCTGGCAAGAAATGGGTCTGTATAGTTGGGAGAGGTTGGGTCGCGTCCGCGGGTTGTCTTCATGTGACGGACCTTTCTTGGAGTCACAACGCGGCGACCAATCGACGAGCATCTTGACAGCGACAGCACACTTTGCTGTCGTTTCAAGGTCGGCGACCAATCGGGAACTGAACAAGTGGGCGTCGCCATTAAACATGCTGGGTCTTGTTGATTCCATGATGCTGTCGCCTACTGCTTGGTTTCAGCATCCCTTTTATCGTTACGAATGGGGATACTCGCATATTATCCGATCTGGTCGGGATAAAAAATGTAATGTTTGCAGTTTGAAAAGACTGTATCCGATTTTGAAAAAAAATGCGTTCTTGTGTGTTGGGAGTGGTTGGGTGCGGA
>JAMKCH010083285.1:0-131606 GCA_023653785.1 Ophioderma brevispina
AACTGTAACATTACCAGCTTGTTCAAGTGGCCTGAAAACCAAGACTGAAAAAATATTATATCAGAAAAAGAAAAACGGAACAAACTGTAAGCTATAAGAACTGAGTAAGAAATTATCACCACAGTGATTTATTATTCTTCGAAGAAATCTGCATCCAAAGTTCAGAGACATCAAAAGCAAAATGCAACGATTGCCCTAACAGCAACTGTAAACATTAATTTGTAATTAAAACACTGCTATGATTAAACTCAAAGACATAAAAATATAAGCCAAAAGCATGAACATACAAAAGCAGCTTCCGGCCGATGTATCAAAGATAAAATATAGCGATTGGTTAAACACAAACCAAATATCAGTTTGATATTGAAACGAGCACAGACACTGCGATTCTTGGTGCAAACCAACACATGAGCAGTTATGGTCGTCTGCATTCATTAACAAATATTAAATACGTAATTATATCAATCAGAAGGCTTTAGGTCTAATAAGAAAACTCCTGCAAAAAATGGATCAACAGATTACAATATTAAACAGGTTAGACAAGAAACTGATTATTTCAACGACGAATAGGTTAACTTTAACCGATACAAGCTGAAAAGGAAATAAAACGGTTAAGTATGAAAATACTCGTAGTTCTCTGGACTAACTCTAGAATGAGCAAGCCTCATCTTTCCTCATTGTAAGTGTACCTTCTAAGTAGCATTCACAACAAAATCAGAAGTGCATCAAGTTGACTTGGCATGTTATTAATATTGACGTAATATACTACGCACATAGGCCTATACTTACAAAGAGATGCATCTTAAGGAATGCCTCCAGAACCAAAGAACACAATCCTGTGTGTCTATTTGAACCTACTTTGTATATAACTACAGCTTTTACACAATGATCGCTATAAACAAAATGTAAATTCGAATAGAAACCTATCATAACACCGAAAACGCCCAAGTGGGCCACAAGCGAGTGCCTTCATTTATCTTCCCAAATTTCAACACTAAACATGCTGAGAAAGAAGCTATATAGAATTATGAGACAACGTCTTGCCTGAAACAAACGCATTAAAAAACAAACACAAAACACATTTGCATGTTTGACAGCTTTATGACTCGCAACTGGAGTGTATGTAGGTACCGAGTCATAAACCGAGTCAAAAAGTCAATCATACGTCAACGGATCAGAGAAATGTTAATCTCTGCTACCTTGCTCATCATAATTAGCAACTGGGACATAAAAGCGTCTAGAAAAAGAGATAAAGATCCTGAAAATAAACCGAACGGTTTAAGCAGAAATCGTTAATCTAGTATTTTATAGTAGATTTAACCCATCGTGTCACCTCTAGTACTTTTCCGAAGGTATTAGCATTGTATGAGGGGATGTGCAGTGGATGGAAATTAAAATTCCATGCTAAATCTATGGAAACATGTAGTCCGATAGCAGAGAAAATCAATTTTGTGCTTAATTGAAATCATTCAAGTCAACGCAAACGCATTTATTGTTGCATTAACTCTCAATACACTCTGACTAATCGTATTTGCTTCAATGAATTCCATGTTAACGGGTGAGTTGAATGTCACTGGCTTTTGAGCGCCCGTGCTTTTGAAAATAGCAACACAAAGTCTTTGCATTCTCTGTTAATGAAAGGCCAGATTATCTTCGCTCGTTCATGAAACAGGTGAATCGGGCCATATGTTTTCACGTTTCTGCCTCCTCTCCTAACTAATCGACGCTGTCCAAAACTTTTCCTCCGGTGACACGATGGGTTGAATCTACTATAACACTATTTGAGTGAATCGTAGTATAATCATGAAAATCGATCAATTGACGTCTATGTATACTATTGCATCGTCTGAAAAAATCTGAAAAGAAACAGCGACTATGTTCAATCAATGAGTAAAGTGAACTGAGAAAACAAAAATTGCATGAATAAACACCATACCTAAACTAGTCACAGGAATCAGACTGTGCACTGATCATAAAATCAACATCGATGATCTACTATCATCTTCATCATCATCATCATAATGAGCCGGATACATTGGAATTTAAAAACAGATTACCATAAACAAGCAAATAGGAAGTGTATTAATACATTACATACATCTGGAGCTCACTGACCGGGCGTGCATTGGCATGGAAGAGATTAAAAAGAATTAAGTGGGATAATCACTTCGAAATGCTGTGTGGCAAATACACTACACATACAAGCTGTATATCAACTTTAAAATGCCCCAACAACATCATGATAATCAAAACACAGGTGGATTCTCACATCATAGAGAATGCAACATCATTACATGTGTTTCAAAGAAAACTTACGTGAGCGGCATCTGAATTGAGTTGTAGCTTCAGTGGGATACGTGAATCTTCGAAACAGTTACAATCTGTCTTACCCGGACACCATGTTACTCATAGCGCCTCAGCAGCGGGAATTTAGAACGACACAACACCGGGTGTGAATATAATGAGCCACAACAACATCGAAGAAGCCTAACATCCATGCAGCTGTAAAAGCATGGCATCCACAGAAAACGGAAAAGGGGAAAACACTACGAAATAACGGGGTTCGATACGAGAAATTTAGCATGCGTCTTGCTGCTGTCTCTGAAAACGGATCAGTGACCATCACCTCGTGATGTCCCATCACACACCGCGACACCCGCACCAACATATCTTCCTTACGTAATACCCCATGCTATCGTTAGAAACGTTATTTAAAAATAATCTGTGCAGAAATCAGTTACTTCACCGATATGCGTAATCAAAGTCCTTATGCAAGCATCTTTCTCTCTTTGATCCTATGGAGTATGTATAGACTTCAGCAAACCGTGAGCTAAATTATTACAATAGAAGTGGTATCCGGAGCCATTGTTATTGCCAGGTGTAATCAACTCCACGATTCGAGTTGAGTAACAAAATACCTGTCCTCTTTCACAATATCTAACCAGTTTACATTATAATATAGGTCGTTGACACTGAGATTTTTCTGAAAGCGCGGTAAAAAATTGAATAGGAATGAAGTTAAGCAATAAGTTACAGATTTTGATTCTGCACAAAGTTGTTAGGTCAAAGCTTACCCAGCATCATTCTTTCATGATTTTTGTTCGTCTTTCTTCCTTTCGAATAAATGATGAAATATGGTCAACGTTAATTGTGAATGAGGAAAGTATTTTGTGCTTACATCATGAAAACAATACTAAATCGGAGAGGTATTAACACCTAAAATTTTTTCAACTCCGATACAAGTCCAGCACTCCCAGATGAAAAGGAATTTGAAGGTTTTTTCTCCACCGCATACCGGGTCGGTAAATGCATATCTTTAGCTCCTTGTTTGCTAGCGTACCCTGGTCACTGATATTGGGGAAATGAAATCGAAGTGACATTTTATTCATTTTCAAGAAAATGTGCCAGTTTTATTTTCGGGAACAGACGGTTATATGATTTTAATAATTTATCATGAATTTACACTTGATCCCCCCCCCCCCCATGGGGACAACAAAGCAATAGCATAGAAGGACATGCCCCATAGCCTATAAACGGTTGATTCAAACTAACTTTTTTTGGATTGGAACATCCCCAATATGTCGAATACCCCTGCTTACTGAAGCGAATGATGCACTGAGATCGTGCATCTACTGTAACTGAGAATTGTACGTACATACGGTCGTTAAAGTGGTGCATGGTTAGCAGTCGACACTGCTCCTCTTTGTGTACCGTAAGCATGGTGTTTTATTACGCTTGATGACCGATCGATAAAAAGACGCACTATCTTTATGATTTTGTAGTAGGCCCATTTCATGATTAGGCGCCACTTTTTTGAATTTTGTCTTTTCCTTCCTAGCATGTTCAAAATTGTGGGATCAGAGTATCATTATTGTGGTTTTTCCATTCCTCCCTATGGGCTCTACCTCCCCTAGCTTAACCAACTTGCTCCTGTCACAAGTTTAGGTGTTGTGATATCATAACATGCCTAAAATGACCATTTCTGGTGTCAACTGGAAATTAAGGTTATTTTTGTCAAGCTGCCATTCTTCAACACCCACATTTTCCCTATTCCTCTACTTTATTTTTGTTGGAGAATAAGTCCCACTTTGTATTAAGATCAAAATTAAGGAAATAGCTTTTCTTGTATAAGTATGATATGCACGCAAAATTCAGTGTGTGGATGTGACATTGTCCGTTCACTTTTACACACATTTTAAAGTGGTTCTTAAAACAAACATCAATTATTTCTTGTTAACAAAAATATTGTCAATTGATAATTTATGTCCCTAAGATTATTGGACTAAAACATTGTTGTTATTGCTCACTCTAATTTTTGTTTACAGCAAAATGGATGCGGAGCACTCATTGTCCGTTCACTTATTTTGTCACATCCACAATATTTTATGTGTAGAATTTGGAGTGTAACAAGAATGAAATATTCCACTTGTAATATTAATTTTGAAATACAAATGGAAGGGCTTTATAATGGTACCCTACAAATTAGGATCATACGATCTTCATGGGCTGGGCAATCATTTTCATTTGTCCGTTCACTTTTGTGACATTAGTCACATCCGTCACATCCAAAACAACTTTCTTTCACTGCTCAAATATAAATATCATTAGTGTACCCAATTTTAGTTATTTTGTTAGAGCTATTTGGTGTCACTAAAAAGCACAATGAGTTATGTGTCCTATTATGCTCTTTAAATTAATGCCAGACCACTAAAAATGTGTCCGTTCACACCCATTTGTCACATCCATCAAAAAGGAGTTTTTGGATAAAAATGCCTAACTAACTCATCAATTAACTTGTTTGATTGGCTTTTTCACATTGTATGGGTTATATTTTATAATGTCATTAAGGTTGCTTGATGTTTTTCAGAACCATTTCCATTTTTAAATTTTTCATAAACACTGTCTTTTTAGCCTTGCTCAGTAATGAATGGGCTTATGAAACATAATTTGAAGCAAAGAGGCCAGAAAACCATTTTTAAAGCGGCACTGGCACATTTTCACAAAATATGAAATTTCTTCAATTTGCTCTCAAATGATAGTCTAGGCCATTGGAAGAACAGAGATATATTTTACACATAAAAATAACATCCCCAAAAACAGATAGGGACATTGATATGAGGATAAAGATATCCAGGGTATTTGTAGGCTAACTTTTAAGTTTTCCATAACTTTAATCAACAAATGTGTATATTACATGAATATTTTGATTCGTACTCACTGATATTAAAACCACAAAGGTTATAGACCGGTCAAACAGTGTGCATAGCGTGGGAAACATGCATAGGGGGGCCTACGGCTTGCGTGTTCTTGTGTTAAACGACATTTTCATCGTCTGCTGAATTTCGCGTCGCCGGCGACGCTAAATTACAAAATCGTTCCGTTTACCCATAAGGAAGCTGATTTGGTCTTAATCATTTCGGGTGAGGGTTTTTGTATATAAAAGCTTTACAACTATGCAAAAATATCGATTTGAAAAATCTTGAGGGCGAACTATTTTTCAAATGTGCCAGTGTCTCTTTAAAATTAAAAATGTGATAGGTTCTTGTCAAAAAATTCAGTTGGACTGAATAAAACATAATTCTTCAGATTAAACAACTACTCATAATAATGCAATTGTCCGTTCACAAGAAAGAAATGTCACATCCACCCCTAAAACTAGCCAATATACTGCTGATTCCCAATAAAAGTGTTTTGAAATATTCTACTGTGTTGTAGGAACTCATAAAATGTTAAATCTTCAAGCATTGTTTGGTTGAAAACTCTTTATTCAACATCATTAGTTGTCCGTTCACATTGTAATATGTCACATCCAACTTTTTACAAACATTGATATCAACTATCTACTTATCCTGGACAGCTGGCATTATTTGTCTCCATTACCTATACCAAGAGCTTTAAATCATTGAATTATCAGAGCCATACATTGATTATTTTCAGTGTGAAGTAAACTATTAGTAGTCAATTCCCATTTTTGGTCACAAAATACACCTTGAATTTGCCATATATCTGTGAAATAACAACCAAATTTATTCAAATTTGTCCTAGAGGAAGCCTGGGGCATACTTTCTGTTGCCCAATGTCCATTGTCATTATATGGACAAGTCAATGTACATTATTCATTTATAATTTTGAATTCATTTTTCAACAAAATTACCCAAAATTAAACAAGTAACTTGAATTTTATTTGAGAGGGTGAACAATTAAGCTAGCCAGAGGTATTTTTATGAAAACAACTTTTAACTCACTTTGAAAAATTAACCCTCAGTTGACAAAAAGTGGCGCCTAATTGTGAAACGGGCCAGTACTCAAAGTATTTACATAATAAAGGCTTGAAATTGTCACGAAAGCTCTTAACTTTTTTCTTTTGAGAATTTTTAACAACACAAACATACATGTATCAAGTTATGGTAAATTGTGCCAAAATAGTAACAATTACTAATTTTACACTTGCTGCTGTGACTGATTGTTGAAGTTGTAAGTCTTGGTATAACCTGGGAGCTAGCAGGTATTTGTAACACATCTCGAGTAAAAAAGGTTTGAGTGTTTAAATATGTAGACAGCCTGAGAGGAACCTCTGAAACGTGATTCTTAAGTGCTGCAAATGTGGTTGCACATGGGTCAAATTTTTAAATTGATCCAATCGTGTTGAAAAGTATTCCATGTTATTTGTCTAACCATAAGGGATTCAGAAAAGGTATAGTTTGCACTATATACAGCCTGAAGTTTCAGAGTTATAGGCTTAAAACAGCAACACCAATAAAAAGGGTCAATTTCAGTTGTACAGGGTCAAATTTTAAAATTGCCCCGATTTGGATTATTGGTGGAACTCATAGGATTAAAATAAGGAATAGCTTTGAGTGGCTCAAATACTTAGTTACCAAAGTAGAGGGGAAACAAGGTCAAGCCCCATTGAATGCAATGGACGTTGACCTTCCGTGCCCCCTACATCGGAAACATGCTAATTATTTATAAGATGTAATGATAGTACGTTTAGACCATAAAACTTTGCCCTAAATACTATCAGAAGACAGCGTCCTTTACTTTGGAACAGACTCGGTATTTGCATCAGAAATTCCGTTAGTGTTCAAAGTTTTGTCAATTTGTTAAAAGCTGATCTTTTAAGTTAATACTAATAATCATCAAAATTGTAGTATTGGTTTCCTTGTATACACAGTTATGTAATTTTGTACTCTTAACATTTAATATTTATTAATAATACTTTGCAATCCCCTTGGAATGGAAAGGCGAACAATTTGAGACCATTTTTTTTAAAGAAATCAACGCAATAAATTTGATCATGTTGATTATCTTTGACATTTGTGTTAGGGACAACTTCAAAACTCACCCATCGGTTGACTTGCGGTTCATAGCAGTTGAACCGTGTGTAATTGTTTGGAACAATGGAAACCTGTTGGAACCTGGAAGAACCGGGCGAAACCGACAAGCAACCGGTGGTTGAGTTATGAAGCCAACCCTTTATATCTCCGTAACCATAAGTTGGAGGTAGTACAAGCTAAACCTCTTTTAATCCGTGTAAGAAGACGGACACTTGGTTACATATTTACAAATCCAATCATTTTTTCATTTTGGCCCCACCTTTCACTAGGTGCACCCTCCCTATATGTGTTCATTAATCTTCATAGAAGAAAAGCCCACTGAGAAATGAACCTACACTGTTAAACATATTCGAAAAAAAACTTGTAACTGCCAGCTGGGGCTGGAAACGTGCAAATAACTGGCAGTTAAAACGTTTTTATGAACGTTTTTTTATGAACATTTTTAATAGTTTATGCTCTCCATGGTTAGGGACTTGCTATTTAAAAGAAAACATTTCCCGGGCCTTAAAGGTCCCAGGTAATGATATAATAAACCTACTCCTCATTGTGGGACATTCCATTGCAATAAACAGGGCCAGAAAAAAGAATACACTACCAGTGACATAATTTGTGAAACTATTGATTATCAGTCAGTGCCATCGATAGATTCACACCAGTCACCTGGAATTTTCTATTACTCTCTGATAAATCAATTGTACCACAAATGATGTCATCACCAACCCAAATAGTGAATGCTTTCTGGTCCCTTCTTGTAGACTTGACACAAACCACATCAATTTTATTACTCATGTGAAACTTGCTTAAAATGAAACTTATTATCAACATTTTGGAGAAGTGTTAATAGTGTTTTCACAAGTAACATAATCAACATCATCATAAACTGCGAACCACAAACAAAAATCAAGTTGCTAAGCGAGTCTTGATGAGCCCTAAGCACTGATTAAGATCCCAATACCATGGATGTTTCTTCTGACTTTGAACATGTGTTTCCATTAGCAATCAAGCTGTGATCTCCCACACTTTTTTCCAAGAAATTTCCACCAATGTTTGGCATCTGGCTTATTTACGAAATCCAACTGTGCCCCGTTGGTCACTATGTATGTTCATATTTCCACCCACCATTTCTAAATTTGACGTTTCCATAATTACTCAATTAACTACTTGCGAGATCCCCTTCAACAGCTTAGCTCCACCAATCATCTTTTTTTATCCAAGAAACAACTTTCGCATGCTCTCACAAAAAATATTACTATCACCTGGCTATAAGTTATTTTCAAGATGGCTTCAACCAACTTTGGATACGAACACTCCCACATGCCTATAAATGAAACCTTACTCGCCAGCTAAAGTTTAACTAAGACCGATGCCCATACCTATATATCATTACTATTTGTTGTAAACCATTTTGAAATCTCAAATTTTCCGTATTAACTTTTCAGAGCGATTGATACGCTCGCCTTTCACCAAAATGTCGTACGTGAGTTTGGTTTTCCCTGAGAACCTAGGGTTGCTCCTTCAACTAAAATCCTATCTTTCTCTAAATATATCTTTTTGTTTTGGATAAACTCGTTGTGTTGTAGCAGTCTTAGGTAGTCCCCCACCAACTAGGTATCGTCACTTTTAACCTTTGCTAGTCGTTACACCCGAGCGGATCTAATCCGTGAATTTAAGAAAAACCTATGAATAGCGTTATCATCTTTCACGCAATCAAAAAGTATAATTCGCATTTACAACTGATTTCCTAATATACAAATATTGGGTTGGTGAAATGTATTGCTCTCAGGTGATATGGATAAAGCAAACCTATATATTATTGTAGTAAATAGTTCATTTTTAAACAAGTGTTGATTATTTGTAAAGTACTCTGGCAACTTTTATGGTTTGAACACATAGTATAAATGAAATAATTTTATGAATATAAAAGATCACTTTCCACGACAAAAATACGAATAATAATGTAAAATATTTTATCAGTTTTCCCACGCTATTATCCCCACTATTACGCGATAGCAGAATCTTGACACCCACGGTTATAGGTACGTATTGGGATATGGTTAGCAACTGCAAAAAAAGCTATTGGAATGCGAAATTCTTCAAACAAATGAACGCATGGGCTCTACAAAATTGGCCAATCGGTGCCAGGTTGCTGGGAGATGGCGAACTTGTTATAGCACTGATCGTCAGACGCGTCCAGATTTGAATGATCATATTAAATTCATATTACATTGGGACGCGTTTTTGACAATTTCGCAATTAATGATCAATTTAAATATCCCCGGCTAAATGAACGACTGTCATCACATCACTGATTTCTAAATTAATTTGAATCCATTAAAACACGTTTACGTGAAACAGAAATAATCCATAAGTTACTGATCGCGTAAATCGTTGGACAACCTAAATAGAAGGCAAATGCATTTGGGCATTGGGATGGAGAGCCGGACAAAGGGGGGGGACTTATGGTCCACCATAGCACCATAGGATAACTTACCTGTTATTAGACCTCATCTTGCAAGTCCTTAGACAGAATTAGCATTGTATTTATTACTGCAAATCGCTATCTGTATCTAGGTTAAGTAGAAAACGATCGCTTTTACTAACACAGTTGTTCTTTCGTCTGGTCCAAAAGCGCTTTCCATCGTTTGTGGGTTCGCAGAAGACCGGTTACGATTTCTGTAGAATATATGATATCACATTATTCGTTATTTTGCTGAATGAACGCATTATGTTATATATACCTTGATTTTTTCATTGACTTCTTATTATTAATTTGTATTAATTGAATACAACATGATATTTAAAACTGATATTTGCACTACTGTCTGATCAACTTACCCAACAATGAGAGCCATGTTTTGCCCCTCGTCAATGCTACGTTCATCTGGTTCTCGTCAGTGATGAATCCAAGAACTTTCTTCCTCCAAGCCGTAATGGGGTTTCTTCAATCTCCACCGAGGTAGGACACGCACGGTGGACATAATAACAAAACTTCCATTCACTCCCTTGAGAGGCAAAGAAAATCCCCAAAATATAAATCACGAAGTAATAATAACAAAAGACAGCGACATGTTTTCAAGGAAGGACAACGCTGATGGAATTACTTACAATGATAAATCCACCAATATGAAGCATCTCAAACGTACCACTTATCTATAATGTTGGTATTGCTCGTGAAGTTTGTTTTTATATTTACTATCAGTGTGGTTTTCCATAGACTTAGACCTTGTTGTTATAGTATGATTGTGTTATTTTCGAAAATCCTGACCGATTATTGACAGCGAAGTTGAACACGTTCGACCACAAAAACTAATCGGATGTGCCCATCATACCTGAAGAGAAACATCAATGTAGCAGAAGAAAGAAAACATGTTAATCCTTCCCACCATAGAACGCCTCAGCGGTTTTTTTTCAATAAATAAATACTGAATTATCCATTCAGATAATTATTTTGGTTTTCAAATATGGAACATTGCAAAAGATGAAGTTTGTACATTTAGAAGGTTATAATGCACTTTACAACTTCAAGCAAGGTTTTGACATGGAGAATGCATGTGAATTGCTAAGCAGATATCAAGACATATCTCTAGGTGACAGTTCAAAAAATAAATCCTGACAATTAATTCGGGGTTTGTGCAAAAGGGTTTTAAATGGAAAGACCCGTATTTGAAGGTCCCAGTTTTTGAAATAGGAGGACAGAAACGTGAAGCAGCATTTCAGTACTTATAAAGCAATACTTTGGGACATTGTTTAGTTGTAATAGGTTATATTTAATAAAATATATTCTAAAAAAGACCTAAATGTTTCAAGAAGAAAAGAGCGTTGATGGAAAATCTTGTGGTTGTGAAGCTAACATTTGTTAGACACACTAAGATTTGCCATTGGGACCCACATATTGATATAAGTGCGGGCAAAAAATCTTAGAAGAATTCTCTTCCTTACAACTGAATAACAACGCAAAAAAAAAGAAAATAGTGCAGGATAACTAGGGCAAGGTACAAGAAAACTCAGAAAATAAGTGAAGCGCACTGGAATCAAGCGGGCCATTAAAGGGAGGTTCATATGGATTGTAATGTGCACATCATTTGCTGTGCTGGCTCAAAATATAAGGACCACGAAATCTCAAAACTGACAAGCGCGACAACCCGACGATGTTTTTGTTCTTTGCCAGGCAGAGATTAATCCTGAATTGACCCAAACCCTCATGCAGTGGTTCTCAGTTCTTATTGTGTGTATACAAGCCCATCCATGGTTTACACTTTCTCAGCTGTTACTGATACTGGCTGTTGAGTTCAAGAGCCTCATATTTCCATGCATGGCAATGGTCAGTGATATACATACCACTACTGGACACCTCTAGTGATAGTGACATTCCATGCTTGCACTAACATGAGACTAGTCCTAACCTAGTGGTAGCTATGTAACAGTTTGTCTGATTGGTTGGGTCAGTATGCAAAATTTTGCTTGACAAATTAAACGTATAGAATGACTTTATAAGCCAATTTATATCCAACAGAATACTTCCAATGTTATAATATACAATTGGGTAAGGAATTACATTGTTTGTATGTATATTTTAACACTGCTAGCATGGAAAAACTATTTCATTAGCAGACTAATATTTCATGTGTGGTAAACAGGCAAACTTTTGTACAGCCATGTTATGGACAGATATTATACAACAATAGTTGATTTGCCTTTGCACTGGATAAGAAGATTCCCTTTAAAAAGGGAAGTATGTAAGCTGAACTTGGTGTTCCATGCATGCAAATTTCTACTTCAAAATAATACCAGATTGTATCAGAAAAAGTAACATGAAACTGATTGTCTTTTGTTTGACAATAAAGGTTGATCATTATGATTGATGCCTTGCCTAGTATTCATTACATAAAGTGTTACAAAACTCAATTTGTTGTTTCATTTCAAACAAATTTGTGCACTAAATGCAGAAGATTGTCCTTTTTAAGGACTCGTATTGTTTCAAATTGATCACATATTGACCGTGGTACTAAAACAAATAAACAACTGTTAAAACAAAGTCTGTAGTTCCCAATCATCTCAAAGGAAAAAGGCCGCCAATTGCAAGATAACCTTATGCCCATGATTCTGAAAATGGGGCCATGAAAAACTAAACATTCTGGCAATTTACAAAAAAAGTTAATAAGAACAAGTAATTGATAATGTTATTCATCCACACCTAGTTGCTCACTTGGACGGCATGACATGGTCAAATCAAGCAGTCAAATGCGGCCAAATAATCCTCATCCTGATAAAGGTCTTAGATGAAGGTGGAACAAAGCCTTTAAGCGGAATTTGTCGCGCGAAAGAAAGCGGAAAAGCTCCTCAAGAACTTGGACAATAATGATTCAAAACACAAATCCACAGGGACATGGCTTCAAAGGCTCATGTAAAAAAAGTTTATATACCGTTCTACGTTGGTTATGGCGCCTTGCAATCGATTCCGCTGCCAATAGGAAATCGGAAATCCTGTCGCTTTAAATAGGCGGCTGCCGGATATACAACAAAGCCCCCATCAAAAAAGCTACTTTCTGCAATTCACGAACAGCTACACATCGGCCACAAGAAAATTGCGTTTAAGGATTCAAAAGTATTGTACACTTTCCAGAAGCTCTGAGACCACTGAGACGTATTGACGAATGTGAACGCTTAAGATAGTTGATTTTAGTAAACCGTCTAGAACAGGATTTTGAAAAATCAGAAAAATAAAACAACTTCAGAGAAAAAACAAACCTCAGAGAAGAAGAAACAACCGAACAAATTGAAGAGCATTGGAAGTAGCTACCGAAGCAAGTATCAGGAAGAAAACTACTAATGAAAGGAAAGTAGAAATTAACATACGGTAAAGTAGTGATAGAAACAAAGTAGTGATGCTCCCGCAATGTCGTGGAAACAGTCAAAAATAAGGGATATTCCAAGTCTGTGGAGAGACGTTCTTCGCACAGAACGTACAAGCATGGACACATACAGACTGTCTAAAAAAAAACCATATACAATCAAAGATTGATTTTTTTTAAGTTCATCTCAACTGAAAGTTAACTGATTTTTTAGGAATGTTCCAGCTTTTATGAGATTTTTAATTGGTGTAATTTGGGAGTCTGGCTCAAGAGTTATGGCCAATTATCTGAGACACTTGAAAAACACGTTGGTCCAGTTTCGGCTATCCCGATATCAGCACAGTTGCCATTGAAAATTAACTTCAAGACATTCTGTATTGAAAATTAAAATTGCAAAAAGGTATAAAATGAGGGGGTCCACTTTATAAGCTATCGTGCCAGACCTTTAGTGTTGGATGCGAGTAATGGAATATAGCCATGGCTGACGAGAGTTGCGGTCCGACTTTTTTTTTTTATACCTTGTCAATATGTTTGGAAGCGAATGCCATTTATAAATACGAAGCCCCTCTGAAGAATATCAGTAATACTAAACTACATTTTAGGCAGCTTAGTAGGAATCAGGGGTTCGTCCGCGAAACTTGAATCGTAAGTATATGTACGTAACTTTTGCTGAGCGCTTGCTACGATTTCTACAAGTTGTGACTTACGTGCGTTCGCGAACAATGGACGTTAGACAGTCGTAGGAATACCTTTTCGCATAACTTAGGATCATTATTACGTGTCTTCTATTTGGGTGCATTTGTGGGTGCAATTAGGTACGAGTCGGTGTTGAATGCCGTTCTAGTAGTATCGATTAATGGATTTTTGAAGCATACGTGTGGTTTGGGGTTAGTGCAGACTTATAGAAACGGGTTAAGTACTCAGACTACCCCTCGCATATTAGAAATCCCTCCGGTTGATGAGAAACCGCGTTTAAATTGGCTTGTTGGTATTGATAGGCCTACACCGGCACAAGAAATGCCTTCAGAACAAAGATGGGCTATTTTTTTCCTCATTAGGAGTCATTCTTATAGGTTGGAAAGAAAAAAATATTTTATTTTAAAAAAATACATCGGTCCTCGGACCGCTTGTGTCGCCTCCCTCGCGGTTGTGAATGATAGGCCTAACAGGGTTTGACCTTGATTATGTTTACCTTGGGCCTCATAAACAAATGAGGGTTGCATGTACACTCCATAAACCAAGTTTGGGGTTTCCAATTGAACTAATTTTACATTTCAGCCTACAACTTGACCTCACATGACCTTTGACCTTGTATGACCCTTTGACCTCAATCAACAAATGAGGGACCCCCTGTTGCACCTATGTTCCAAGTTTGGTTCCAATTGAACTTCAACTTTTTCAAATGAGGTCAATTTTACATTTTAGCCTATTTTACAAGTTGACCTCACATGACCGTTGACCTCATCAACAATTGAGGGATCCCATGTTTGCCTTATGATTCAAGTTTGGTTCCAATTAACTTCAACTTTTCAAATGAGGTCAAGTTTAATTTTCGCCTATTTAACAACTTGACCTCACATGACCTTGACCTTGGCATGTTTACCTTTGACCTCATAAAAATGGGGATGCCATGTTGCATCTGTGATCCCAAGTTTGGTTTAAATCCATCAAGTATGAAGGATATTACAGGCAAATGATAACCCTTTTTCACCACAGACATCAACCACACAGACAACAGACTACAGTGGACAAAGTGATCCCTATGTGTCGTCCTGCCTGTAGGGCAGGCGACACAAAATGAAAAGTAAATATGCCTTATCCAATAAACGAAACAAAAGGAATAATGAATATTACACGCAAGGTAAATGCCTGCAGCCAGTAGATTTCTATTACTAGCCATCAGGAACATGTCTGTTAAGCAAGTGAAGAACATACAATTCTAACGAAGAATTGCTCTGATTTGAACTCGCTGATGACGGAATAAATTGTGCACATTTTTCAGGGTGGGGGCTACTCAAATATTTTGAAATGTTTTGTGTGTGTATTAATTAATCATCTAAAATACTCAATTCCACAAAAGATTTAGATGAAATAGCGATGCGTATATTTATATGTGTAGTATAACAGTACCAAAGGTAAGGCCTCTGTATAGCAAACAATTCCGTATTGGAATTTGTTTACATAATTGAGATTTTTTATATAAGGACATCGATTTGAGCTTAGCAATTTCACACAGTGATTAGTATGTCATGGACAAGCATTTTGTACATGTAAAAATTACGATTTGTTTAGAAAATAGGACGCCATTTCGGGAAATCTGTGAGTCAGCCTTCAAGTGACTAAGATCAGATGTGATTCATACTGTACTACCATCTTTCTTCTTTCTTCTTTCTTCGTTCTTTCTTTTTCTTTCTTTCTTTCTTTCTTTCGTTCTTTCTTTCTTCTTTCCTTTCTCTTTCTTTCTTTTTTTCTTTCTTTCTTTCTTTCTGACATGCTTATAGAAAACATGAAATATTAATTTGGGGGGGAAAAAAAATCAGTAACTTTAACCTGTTTAGTCTGTTTTGTTAACTATCAGTGATTCTTCCGAAAGAGTCCAAAATATTTAAAATTTGTAGAAATAGCTTAAAAGTGAAGGATAAGTCTTAAATTCCCTCATAACTGATTTTTTGGCAACGAAAAATCGTCAGAAGAGAACGAAAACAGCAGTGCTTGAAAATATGAATCTCCCATTCAAATACGTGTACCAGTATGTGTCCGTACGGCAGTAATGACTGGAAATATCCGATTTTTGTCCTTATAGGGTTCACTCGCAGGGTGTTTTTAGATACTTTATCTTATTGCATACATACAAAAATCTGTTTGTGATTATTTTTTCGATTTTCTGAATTTAGGAAATCACTGAAAAGGCTTTAAATGTATACATGCACCAATTTCGCTTCAAATGCGCAATTACATTGATTATTCAGGCAATCTGAATAATTCACATCATTGAAAGAAGAGATCTGGAACTATAAATGCTGTTGCCATGATAAATTGCTAATAAGATGGATGGAATGGGAAGAGCGGACCGATTTGTTCACTTCCCACACACTACGAGTGTGCTACGTGTACTCATGACCACACGTAGTTTCAATCGTAAATCTGGCTTACTCGTAGGACACACGTAGCCTACGTCCAAATTTCACGAACGCGTAAAAAATCTTAGTAGTAACTTATGTCGCAACTAGGGCTACGTTAGTCTTACGACTGCTTTCGCGAACGAACCCCAGATCCGTATCAAATGACATACCATACAAGGAGCCAGACAAGACATGAAGATTCAGTGAAAGAACGGGTCAGCACCACATGACATGAGGGATGGGAGCACCACCAAACGTTTTCTAGGGATTAAAGAGCACGGCTTGTGGCCTGCCAGTTATGATCCTTGGTTTAAATTCCCAGAGAAACGCTGCTTGGTGTAATGTGGTATTCCATTATGGATTCCCAATATAAGACTATTGTTACAACAGAATACCAGGCTTGGTTGGCGCCAAGCCTCATCATTATAGCAACTCGCCAAAAAGAATCAAAAGAAATCTACAGCAATACTGAGTGCAAACCCACAACAAACACCAATTGGTGCTTTGATGTGGGTCGGTCATGGGTGTTCCAATTCCCATGACCCACATACGACCTCGTCCCCCTTTCGGTATTATATAAAAAAAATCCAGAACGAACTTCCAGTGGAGTGATTTCTTCAACTCCAAACGGTTTTGGAATAAGAAAATATTCCTTGACAACATAAAAAAAAATACAGAATATTTCGTCAAGATTTCGCTTTTACGTGTTAAACCAAGGCGACGTCTGAAATTTGGATTTCTTGGCCGCCCCTCCCTGCAGAATACCGCACTCTCCGCGTTAATTTTAGCAAATGAACCAAGGAAGCTCCAAGTTCTCATTCTGTGTATTTGTGTGATTGCTGCAACTGGCGCTGATTAATAGCTGCTATATACCTCAAAGTTACATGGCTTCTGGCTGATTAATAACGTGTTCAATGCTGCTGGGTGTCACTGTTAGAGTGCTATATATAAATGCCTATACTTTATTGGAGAACGAGGATTAAAGAAACTAGAATCTATTATGCCAGAAGTATGGCCGAATATCAGTTTCTATTACATTAGATACGAATTGACCATATAATGTGTCGTATAAAGAGTAATATTCAAGAATGCACATAGAAAAATGCTGGAAAGTGACTCACAGTGGGCATCAGGGAATCGAAGCCAGTTTGTAAAAAGCAATGAACTCCCAAGTCAAAGATAAGACTGAAAAATGTGACTTTCGTCTGTATATCAGTACGCAAGACAACAAATGAAACAATTATTAGTCAACCTTGAAACAAACTTGAAATTGACCTTTAAATTGGTCAGAAAACAGGAACTACTCTGTGACAGAAACTAATCATTGTGTATCCATGGAAGAAAGAGATAGAAGGAACCACAACGACCCACTTGACGTTTGAACGATCTATCTGCCGCCCCATAATTGCAATTGTTATTCATATTCTCTCAAGTGGCCCTTCCGAGGATAATCCTATTCAGATTTTCTGGTTCGAGAAAATCCTCAGTTCGTGGTTGTTTCTTCATTGCGTAAAGATTCCGGGTCATCGGGAATCAGCGAATCAGCACGCGATGAATGCTGCAAAGTAAATACTCAAACATATGGCCGCATCCATGGAAGCCGATCAACACGCTCGGGGGTTCTTGAATTTTGCTCGGGAACCCATGCTCGTTCCGAAAAAAGAAGGACTAGCTGCAAATGCGGGACTACCGCTAGGGGTATCAAATTCAAATTAATCAAGTTCTAGTCCCGCTGGGGGTACAAATGCAGTTGTGATTGTGACTGGTTCAATGATACAAATAGGAAAAATTAACATAAACATATCAGCAAAATAACCCTAAGTGTGTATTTTTTTCCTGCAGTAGTACAAGTGTCATTTTTCTTGTATATTGGCTATTTTATAGGTGTATCTTTTTTCATGTATTGAGAACAGGTCCCGCAAGGGGTATAATCTCACTGCAAATTCACTCTTCAATCAATTTTTATTTGTTCATTATAGAATAAGCCTACAGCAAAAACAATATGATAAATAATTATGTAAATAATGCATTACAGTGAAAAATTAATTGTTACAATATTAATCAAAAATATTTTGCATACAAGTAAAGATGTTTATTGATAATACATTATAAGTGTAATTTCAAAAGAGAGAATGTCTACCTGGGATAATACTAGTGGAAAATATTTTTAAAAAAAAAGCACAGGAAGAGAGGCTATGCTGCTGTTTACCGTTAGTATAATTTCACAAAGCTGGTCCAATTAGGGGCCGGGTATATTTTAACTGAAAAGTGCTCCCGTTAGAGGTCCACTTTCAGAACCTCTGGAACGAGCATGGTGCCCAAAGAAAATCTAAGACGCCCCCCGGTCCAACTTTCAAATTTAGTCAAACTTTCATCCTTTATTTTTCACACTGGGCAGTCTTGGGCAGTCAAGCTGAATTCATAATGATGTACAATAGTCCAGGCTACAGACCATGTGACCTTGTTATACCATATATATAATGTTTTTGAATGTTTTCTAGACCAGTTTTTCCTGCTGAATATGAATCCGATGGATGCCAGACGAAAAACCTTGAGCATTTTCGAGGAAACGAAAAAAATCAAAATGGCCACCAAAACCCTAAAACGCGTATGTTAATTACTCAAAAGTTTAATTTTTTTAGCCTGTGTCCAATCCAAAACAACCCATTGGTGACCAATTATAACTTGGGGATTCATTAACACACTAATTCTGAGATTCAATATGGCCGCCATACAAAAAAGCATCTTATATTTGTTCCTACTTTGACCGTATACTAGTACATGAATCGTATCCCAAGCTAACTAGCATCAATATATTAATTGTAAACAATCAGGAATAGCGTTCAACAATTTTCTAATCAATCCAAATCAAGAAACCAATCACGATTGCTCAAATGGCAAAGATTATTACTGACTTAAAGGCAAGGGCTGCCATGTTTGTGTATATCACTTATCACTGCTTCAAGCAGTTTAAATATCATAACAATAATCAAAGTGATTGATATCTGCAAGATGGCATCCTATAAGCATTCAATATGGCTGCAAATGCCAAACAATAAATGTCAGTAATTCATTCACGCTCGTAGGCTAAAGATATATATTTTTTTGTGGTTTTCGTTGGATTATCACTTGCAAAAACCCCAGTAAGGCTATCTTAAGTGTCATTGAGTCGTTATTCATCAAATATCCCAACATGGATGCCAATGGACGCTTAAAACCTACCAAAAACAAAGAAACATATCTCTCTAGACTATTAGTGATCGGATTTTTCGCCGCTTAATAAGTGCCATTTCCAGCCATATTGGGTACCCAATTTGGATGGCATCTTACATGTATCGATTCCTCTGATTACCCAATGATGTGTACATTGATCTGATTGACTAAAATAGATATACACAAACATTGCAGCACTAGGTTAGACACAGCTACCAATTATAGCCATATTAGAGTATCGGAAGCCATCTTTGGATCCTATAATGACGGAATTTATTATCACATTGTTTAAATTATGTCTTATGATTTTAATTAATTTCTTGACTGCCAAAACACCAGGATCGATACCAAATTACCAACCAGCAGTCAAAAATAGATCACGATCAAACACTTAATTGTATTGGAGGCCATATTGAATTCATTGATTACGTGGTTACAGAATCATATGTTAATTGGTCACAATGAATGTTTAAACGAGACAGGATGAAGAATCACTACTTTTGAGTGAACAATAGATGAATGTTTTGTGTTTTGGTGGCCATTTTGATTTTTTGCGTTTTTACAAAAATGCTCAAGGTTGCTCGTCTGGCATCCATCGGATTCAGAATCAGCATAAAAAACTGGTCTAGAAAGCGTTGAAAAACATTATATATCTAATAAAACAAGGTTGATATTAGGTATCAATGAATCTGTAGCCTGGACTACAACAACAAATACACACCGGAGACAGCCGGAACATGTTGTAATATGCAATATACTTTTACACTTTGACGTGTTCGGACATAGAGTTTTCAAACAATTCTACAGTCATGATTGCTCGCCGATCATCGATTGCGGCAGAGGGATTATGATCAAAGGGTCGCTGTTGAATCCGTTCCTTTTGTGCGGGTGAATGGATAAACAGATTAAAATCGGGTTGTGGAAGTCGTTGTGGTTCCTTTTATCTCTTTCTTCCATGGTGTATCTCCTGCTGAGAATTTTGTCACCTCTCATACTCACCTTGACTTTGTATTACAGTTCTGACACTGACATCGGCTTTCCCACAGGCGTGTAAGGACTTCGATATTTTATCACACTGCAATCTATACTGAGAGAGCACCGCGATATCCTTAGCGCTGACCTTGTAACGGTCGACAAGGACCTTTGTCATTCGAACCTTTAATTAAAAAATGTAAACATTTTCCATACACAGTATGTTCAGAAAAGCAACGCAATTTTTTCTATGAATATCGTTCGAATTCTTCCATAGGTTGACCGAAAAAAAATCTCTTCGTGATAAATTTTCACAAAAAGTACGCGAAGAATCGATTTCGATAAATTTACGAAGTGGTCAACCTATCAATGTCTTCTATTGGTGGTGAATGTTTGTGAAATCTTTCTATGCAAAACGGAGATTATAGTAATTAACTATATAATTTTCAAACATCACCATTTTTAGGTATATAAATTCCAATATTAAAAATACCAATAGCAAGTGTATTTTTATGCTACAATTTGTTAATGTTTCATGTAGTTTTCTCAAATTGAAGATATCTAGATTTAAAAGCTTTTAAAGGACCTGCTGAACGGTTAGTGCACGAATCCGTCGTTATGATATAGATAATCAATGAGCTAGATGGCGTTCGTTAAAATAACAAGCTTGAAAGCTTGATGACTAAGTTAACCAAGTCATCAAGCTCGAAAGCTTGTTATTTTCACGAACGCCATCATAGCGAATTGATTACTATTATACCAATAGAGTATGATATATTAATAACATTTTAAACATTTTTTTCGGTTTTTTTTTTAAAATATTTTCAAAACATGTGAAATGGATGATAAACGAAATAAAACTTGTCGCAATTTAAATTTAACACATTTAAAAACACTTGTCCTTTCACCATCCATTGACGAGCGTTAACCAAAACCCAAATGGGTTTATATTGATCTCTGGCCATTATCCTTCCAGAACTAGGATGGTTATTGATCAGGCTTTTCTTAATCCGAAGCAAGATTGACGATGTGTTTTGGTTTCATCATTGGAGTAGGGGATTGGAATGAAAGAAATCAAACCTAAGCCTTACGAAAAAGAACTATTAACCCTATTCATCCCTAAACACCACGCTGATGTAGTATATTCTAAATTATCTTTATGTGTATCGGGTGAGTCGACATTTGTGGAAAAAAGATTTGATTTCAAAGGAGAAAATGACCGGGCATAGGATGCGGGAAGCTTCTGCAATTTTGATCTCAAGATGGTTAAACTGACTTAGTACCTTTTTTTTGGGGGGGGGGGGGGGGTGAGGAACCTTCTATTTTCAACCAGGTTTGGTAAGATCAACATAAAATTTTCGGGGGTAGGTTGGTTTATGTGTTTGTTTCAGTTTTGCTTCTTGCAATTAACCTTAAGGAATTGCCGTTCTGCATACAAATTTTAGAAATGACAGTATGAAAAATTAAATCTGAAATCGAATATATTAATATATTTGCTGCTGTAAAAATAATAAATTGTGTCATGCCCCGGCCACATTTTGAGGCAAATGTTCAGGTAAGAGAAATCAATTTTGAAAGTTATTGACAGGTAAGCCACCGCTCATATTTTACATAATACGTTGCATAGTGTGGACACCAAGAATTGGTATTTTAATTTTGCCATCAGTATATATTACAGATCGCGCCGCTGTATCTAATTGTCAGATCATTGTATTTCTAGGAACTACCCGTGAACCCGCCCCCAGACCACCCCGTTCAGTTGTGACCCCGCTTCGAGTGTGCATGTTATTAAAAAATACAAGCCTCTAGAGTGTTATTAAAAATAACCCCCAGTAGACCTCCTCGAACACGATTCGTAGTAGATAACGCACCGGGAAAACAATAAGATAAAACAAAAGACGATAGCAAGAGAAGTGTATAGCATCGATAGTCGGAAGGAGGAGGGGGAAGGGACAAAGGAGGCACGGGAGGGGAAAAAATGGGAGGGAGGAGGGAAGACACCCTCTTGTCTGGTTGTCGCCATTTTCCTAGTAATATGTGCCAACAATTCCACGTCGGGCCTGACCCCCCCACCTAAGCTCCGTCAAACAGACCGTCTCTAGCATTTAATGATACAAACGATAGCAAAAAACCTAAACCAGCTAATGCCCCCATATTGGAAATATACATGAGGAAAACTCCAACGCGATATCGACAGTAGTGTAATTTCTAGAATTTCTTACTATCGGAATGTTTTTGTTACTACGCTGAAAATATATTGTACTCGTTCAATATTTGTGAATCTCGTACTATTTTGTATCACCCTCATTCTACCCTCAAAAACCATCACTATTCCACATTATGTCCAATATACGTTGAACACCCCCCTCTCTCTCATCGTGTTCTATAAAATATATTTAGATTCATGTTACTTAAGAATATTGAGAAATTAAGCGTATGAGGTGAATCATTTATAGGTAGCCTCTGTTACATAAATCATCGTGAGAATTCCCAAAATCAATTTGCGTTGACGGTTGCAATAATCTTGATTACTAAAAAACGCTGTGTGAAAATCAAGCAAGGTCGTTTCATTTGAGTAAACGCAATCTCAGTTTGGATGCGATTGCGATACGGATTTTATTGTGTCTCCCCTCCCTCCCCCTATTCTGGTTGATATAGTGATGATGAACATGATAAAACTGTAGTGTAGCTCACTTTGAACTTACCACTTGATAACCCCCCTTCGCCTGGTTTGCTTCGACATCTCATCCCTTCAGCTGTGCGAACACTAAATGTTTCTTCTGACCGGAAGCAAATGACAGAAAGCAATTGGACGGGAACCATCACCAGGCCAAATATCATGAGGAAGGATTAAATGGGCGCTGTGACGGCGGAGTGTGAGCAATCTCCCGTCATAAAAATCTAGTAGAAGGGAAAATGAACATTATAGCTTCATGCTGCAGTAATAAAAGAAGCGCAGAAGACCGAGAAAAGCATGACATCATAATGATTAAATGTTTGTAAAGATTAATAAAGAAACGTCAATCCATTAAATAAATGCTAATACGGCCCCCGTATCTGAATCCATTTCAATAAAAAATCATTTGGACGCCCTATTCTTGCGATTATCACGTAATGCCTTAACATACGATACATGAATCGTAACATGTCATTTGCTCTGTGTAGTCGTGAAAGAAGCGATTTTGTTTGTCCCCTCCAAGCAATCTGGCTGTCGGCGCCTGAATTATAGGTCTACAAGTTAAATACATATTCAACGAATAATGAATTGTTTTTGAAATCTTTCGGCTGAGAACGATTGCCTCTGTGCAAATTTCTCTCTTGACCAAACTGTTGCCAACATTTTCGAGAAAAGCGTCTACAACTTCTTATTATCCAACATTCCGGTATTCTCCCATTAAAGTGTTGTAAAATACGATATTCTCTATCTTATATGAATTAAATGACAGGCTTTTTAAAACAAAATACAAATTGGGTATCTTTATATATTGAACTAGTTTGAAAATGAGAAGGTGGAAACATTTAATTCTGGCACTGTAAGCTGTTGTAAGCTTGGTCATTTGGTGAATTTAGCTTGGTTTTTGGCGTGATATTGTTGGGGTTCCTCTCTGAGAGTTTTAAATATGAGAAACATGCCTAAGGTTACTACTGTGTACATGTGAATTGGTAGTGTTTAAGGGTTGGCTTCAAAATTGACCCGGCATGTGACCGGCGGTTAATAGCGGATAAAAAGTGTGTCATTGTTCAGAATAATAGAAACCGGTTTCAACCTGAAAGAACCGGGCGAAAGCGGTAAGCCTATAGGGAAGCATGCTTGAATCAACTAACGAATCGGGGGCGATCTAATACGTTTGTAGGCATTATAAATACTAAAAAATGGTTGAAATAAATTGAGGCATTTTTTCTGGAAATGTATTTGTGCCTATTTTAACGGATCTTGACTATCACAATCATTCTTAACAGATTTAGGCCTACCTAAGTTGTTTGTGATCACCGATAAGAACAATTTGCAATGGATTGGTTGATACCAGTGGAATCAATGTCTCTGGTTCACTACACATTCCTGCCTCGTCTATTATACACTGTTGGATGTTGGTTGCCTCAATTATCCGATTACTTCCGGCGGCATTGCATGTTGTCAAGATCACTTGATATTTCTGCAGTTCTTCAATCTATTTATACAATACATAAGAATTAACTACATTTAAAAACGTTAATAAATATTTACATGAGTAGTCTAATTAGCCGAAAAAGTTTAATAATTTTGTAAAACAGTCTCCATACGTTTAAGCGGAAATCATTAAAAAATAATGATTAGTTCTACATTTAGTATATCATATAGCCCTATTATACCTCTGCACGAAAAATTGTTTTTTGATATTGCTTAATCTCTCTGTGCTGGGGTTCGTTACGTAGATTCCGGAATCTTCTATCATAAGCAAGTATATCTTGACATTTCGAGTTGGGTCGCAATCCATCTAAACGTTTCTTCATACGGATGAGATGGTGAAGAGATATCTTTTTGTGGCGAGGATCCATGGTGACGTCTTTTGAATCCATTTTGCCTGTCATATTGGGTAAGCCAGGTATTGGAAACTCACGTGACTCGATTCCTTTACTATACACACGCACAATTGGGATCTTGAACATTTTTCAGGTACTCTATAATTAATAAAAATCAAAATACAGGTTCTAATATCAGTCAAGATCAACCTTCACACATTCGTCAAAAAGGAAAATAACATTTTTTAAAATATGCTCGACTTTGAGTGTTCTTAGTATAGTTAGTCAAGGCAAGTAAATTTTCACTTGGAACAAATTGCAACAGTTTAGTTTACCACGATAGATGTATAGGAGGCCTAGGTCAGGAACAACATACAAAAATAGGGGAACATGCTTAAATTAAAGAGACACTGGCACATTTGAAAAATAGTGCGTCATCAAGATTTTTCAAAATCGATATTTTTGCATGGTTGTAAAAGCTTTTATATACATTAGCCCTCACCTGAAATGATTAAGACCAAATCAGCGTCCTTATGGGTAAACAGAACGATTTTATAATTAATGTCGCCGGCGACATTAATTCAGTAGACGACGGAAATGGGGCTTAACACAAGAAAACGCACTTCGTATGCATGTTTCCCACGGCATGCACTCTATTTGACCAGTCTGTGACCTTTGTAGTTTTAATATTAATGGGTACGAGTCTATGATATTCATGCAATACCCACATTTGTTGATTAAAGTTATGGAAAACTTAAAAGTTTTCCATAAGCCTACAAATTTCCTGGATGTATTTAACCTCTTATTAACGTCCCTATCTGTTTTTGAGTATGTTATTTTATGTGTAAAATATATCTCTATTCTTCCAATGGCCTAGACTATCATTTGAGAGCAAATTGAAGAAATGTTATATTTTGTGAAAATGTGCCAATGCCGCTTTAAAGTGGGAATGATTAATACGGGGGTAAATTTGAGATCGGGTAAATCGTCTTAAAATGTACACCAAAAAGAATTTATAAGAATTACCAAACGATTTAGTTTAGCTACACGAATATAGCCCTATTAATTCAAGGTAATCATGGGTTTTAAAAAAATAGAATACCCGTACTAGCTTCACGTTGGTTCATCGTGATACAGAGAATGTACTAGCTTATGGTTCAAGGCTACAGAGTTAATGCCCTAAAAGTTGTACATGGAAAGGTTAACAAATGAATTAATATATTAGCATTTTCTTGTTCAATATGATGACATGACAGGAATCATTTGGAACTAGTTTCAACAAAATCTGTATTTTTTTCACAGGTTGACTTTGAACCCTAATAAACCTATACCCAGCCACCGTGTAACTTAAGGTCAGAACCTAGAAAACTATTTTTTTATCCTTATAACAAGACAAATACGTAGGTGTACATTTTAAGAAATTGTACTCAAATTTATCCCTGTGTTGATCTTTCCCGTTATTTGATCGTATACAAAGATTTTGTCCGATTTTAAGGGACGTCATAGACACGTATTGTGGTAAAATAAATTTAGTTGCACTTTGTTCTAGATTGAGTGTATAAAATGCTAGGTTGCATGGACTAAGTATAGAAAGTTTAGAAACAAAGATATTGTTTGGATTGCATCATCAATTTATTATATCATATAAACAGACTAATGAATAAATATCTGCGCCTATTTACCTGCAATAACGTCTACAGACTTGTTAGAAGGACCACAATAAAGAATCTGAGGGCGTCCTTTACCCCTGTTTGGCAGCTGCTTGTTATGTTCCGTGAAAAAGTACACCAGGTAAGCACCTGTAACTGTTTTACCAGTACCTGTCAACATACCACATTTGAATGCTATGTTAAAAACTTTAATACTTTATAAAAAAAATAAACGACGACAAACGAGGAAAGGTGTGTTGGTTGATAAAGTGGAATATAATAATACTTAAAAATGGATAAAACCGCGTACCTGGAGGTCCTTGTATAACAGTAAAACGATTGGTCAATGCTGTTTTTACTGCTTCGATCTGAGGACGATTTAAACGGTTCAAGACACAATTTGGCACGTTGAACGTTTCTCGATTTCGTGCTTGTGATACAAGAATTTCCATATCCAGAACATCTGTATTTAAAAAAAAAAAAGATATTTTAAAAATCATTTTAAATGATCATTTAGTGAAAATGTACTTCAAAGCTTTACTTTGGTAACATGTGGCACAAAACAACTGATTCTTAGATTAAATGTGAGCGACCAGTGCGGGACAATAACGTTACGGGTCTCCACTAGGGTTATACTGAATGCAACTTTGATCACCTAGTGTAAGCAAACTATAAAAAAAAGTTAACACTGATATTAAGAATTATACCAGTTAGTAATCACAATATAATAATAATAATAGTGATGCTCAATTTATGTGTAAAAGAATGAAATATGTCGACCTTCACATTTTCAAAATCAATTTCCAATATCTAAATAGTGGTTCTCGAAGCACTAGTCTGGCCTGCTTTGGCAATCACCATATAAACATAATAATGTATTTACTATTTGTGTGTAAATCATGCAAATTAACTCATCAATATTCAATAAATGTCACCAGGAACGTGTGTGCATGGAAGCCCTAAAGGTTTGCACATGGAGGGCCCATCCACATACCATCTACTATAAACATAATTTATTATTCTAATCAATCTAATCACAATGATGTAGGCAACGTTATAGTTTTATGCAATATTGGGTTACAAAATCAAAAAGTAGGCGTAGTGTGAGTGTTATTCACATGTGTTGTCAAACGGTCAATATCATGAATTCCAGAAATGTTTTATAGTTTTACGGAAACCGAATTTAATCATAAAGAGGTTAAACTGTGTGTGTCCAACCTTAAAGCCCGATCGATACTATTCATACTAGGGTTGGGCAAACATATTTTTAAATTTCTTTCAAAACGAGTCGATTCTATTGCCATTTTTTTTGCTGAAAGCGAATTTGAGAAAAAATGTTTGCCTAAAATGAAATTTTAAGTCGGTAAATGGGACTTTAAAGTTTTGTATATGAAAATCTGACACAGACAAGTAAGAATTACATTACTAGCACATATAGTCATGGGTATATTGCTTCTCTTTGTACATACCAAGTAACCAAGCTCATGATCGTCTAGAAAAAAAAATCTTCACCTTGCAAAGGGGGTGGAGTTCCTCATGAGCACTATAATCATTTTCACTTAAGGTAATGGTCTACTTTGAAGTGACTCTATAGGGAGTCTTTAGATATTATGCCTATAAGAACCAGCTAAGATTTATCTTTCTGCTGCTTTTTATTTCGCAGAAATCGGAGCAGCGATTTCCAAACTTATGGTCAATCAAAGGCGGAAATCCAACGCAATTCTCGTAAATTATATTTTATATCTTACGTATTTGTTTTTCAAGCGGCAATTTTTTAATGTTTTATTAAGTAAAAACTTTAATTGGGGAAATTAAAATTGTAATCTTAAGTACAGTTTTAGAATGGTAACACTGTACCTAATTTGCATAAAAATTAAAAACAGTGTTTATAGACTTTAAATACTGTTTTCTCAAAATGGTCATTTCAAATTATCCCGGTATCATATCTCAAAAAACGGAAGCATGTATGAAGCTGTAATTTGGAATGAAAATAGCCCTATACACGAATTAAGGGATAACATAGCCCTTTTTTCATTTTTTTTTTATTATATGGAAAATTACATCCATTCCCCCCCCCAAAAAAATAAAAATTAGTGAAAAATCACATTTTTCGTGTATTTTGGCCTAAATAACCCAATTGGAACCCAAATTTGAAAAAGGGCTATGTTATCCCAAAATTCATGTGTTTTAGGCCTATTTCTGGTTAAAAAATTAAGAAATAATTTTGCTTTGAGGCAGGAGCACCCCTGGATAAAAACACTAAAAAATCCAAGATGGCCGCCATTATTATGCGAATGAGATGACCTTGGATTTTTTCCTTTTTTGCAATCGTCTAGTTTCGTCACAAGTGTCAACATATCCAAATATGACGTCTCTGGGGCCAATAATTAAAAAAAAGTATTTTATGGTAGACCATTACCTTAACGGTCTGAATTGTCATAGCCACTAAAACATCAAAGAGTTGTCTTCTACTGTCTGTTGTCTGTTAAAAACAGTGCCACATATTGGTATGAAAACGCAAACACCCTAGTATAATTGACAAGTAGTGGCATGTTATGTAACCGGCTGTACAGGCTTGACCTTACAATATAGTGTCCTTCATAGTACAATACAGTGGCCTTCATAGCACAAACCATACAATTCTTACAAAAAGTTGTAGTTATCTACACAACCCTATCCATACCGGGAGTTTCCGTAACCTGACCCATCTGACACACTTATGAATTCGGAAACCCTTCACGGAATAAAAAAACAGGTTTATTTCGTTAAGGTTCCCGAATTCATAAGTGTGTCAAAAAGTGTGTCAGATGGGTCATTTTACGGAAATCTCGATCCATACCTCCATCACATTCGGCTTTATCCGGTGTCAGGAGACACACGTTTTTCACAAGACTTGATGTTGACTTAAGATCACGGAGAGCAGCTTCAAGACGGCTGCAACAAAAATGTTTATTGATTATTAGTCTTTATACTTGCCTCTTACAATGTCGCAAGCCATGATGAAGAAAAAACAACGAAAATAAGAAGGAGAGAATTAGTAGATACAAACGAGGTTTGAAATGCACACTATCGAATCGGTCGCTTTCCCTGTGCACCAAGTTGTTAATTCTATTGCATATAAAACAATTCAATTATATATTTAAAGTGTCTGGAATCTATTTATTTATTTCTTTACAAACAAATTTCGTTTGTACATACCTATCAGGGTAACACACTGGCATGATCTCTACTGTACATTCCCTTGGATGATGTCCTCCTCTTTTCAGAATCTTTGGAAATGGTGCCGACATCTGATTTACCTCAAAGAAAATGGTAATAGTGGATTTTTCCCAATCTTTCTTTTCCTCAGCTTCCTTTATATCCAACGTTTTTGCGTGTGCAACAAAGGTCATTGGTTGGTGTTCTTCAGGACTGGATAAATGTCCTTGTTCAACGGTGTGAACTGATCTTTCTCCACTATATCGTATGCAAAGATAAGCTGCCTTACATCCAGATGCTTTCTTGGGGCTAAGTTCGATATGTCTCTCTTCGCAGAATTTCCGGTAGAGACTAAATGAACCTGTTGGCAGAGATACGCTAGGATGATATTGCCATTCGATTTTGACCCCATGTATTACTATTGTCTCATTTTCCTGAACTGCATTGTATGCCGACATCATTGCAATGATTGGAATCCACGTTTCCTGATACGTTTCTATGTTTTTCCGGTCTGGCACTTCATCAGCGATACTGGAAAGACATTGTACAGGGTTGCTTCTGTGTTCGATACAAATGTCAAACGTTGGGGTCACTTGGTAGAGTTGCACATTGGGCGAAAGGAGACCACGATTAAATGTTGGGTATAACTGAACCATGTTTACACCTCCTACTTGAAATGCATGCTCGAACTGCACGTAGTATTTTTTCTTTTGCGTGGCATCACTTGTTTCACATGTGACATTTTCAACTAAAACGTGTTGTCCAAAATCCTCTGGTTCAGTTGCTTGTATAGGTGTGTCTCTAGATGATATTTGGGATTCAGCTACCTGCATATTTTGTCTTATCTGGGGCAGATCGTCATTGACGATGGCCCTACTTATAGAGTGCCAAATGCCTACAGGAATTTCAACAGTGAAGCGGTGACTAAGAGCAATTTGAAGATTGACTCTCTTTGATTGATTGGCACGGATGTCATGTGGTTTTAATGCCGGCATTCCATCAACGTGATAAAGACGTTCTTTCCATTTCATCAACGTCATTCCATCACCTTCTTTCAGCTCCGGCCTGATGATGGGCTTCATGAGGTTAAACCCTATGCTGCTATGCCTCATAGCTTTGGATACGTTATAATCATGACAGAATCCAACTTGAATACTCTTATCAGTCAATCTTTCAATAACAGCAGGTATTTCCAAAGGGTGATCTTTGAGCGCGATAGCTAGGTTTAGTGCATGTGTCTTCATTTCAAATTCACGAGCTAAAAAGCATTTTGTGTTGCAATTGTGGCATATCTTGGCAACGTCGTCGGCGTTATGAGGGGAACTCTGACTGTTATAGCTGCTACTACAAATCGATGAACTACAATGTCAATGTAGCGCCGTATTGGTGAAGTAAAATGAGTGTAAGCATCGATATTTAGACTGCTATGCTTATATGCTTCTGGAGTAAGATTGCCAGAGTTGAAGTATTCTGAACTTTGAAGTATACGATGAAATGCAGAACGTACTGGGGCAAACTGTGGGTGGTACTGGTCAGAAAACACTAATCCCCCCAGGCGACGAATGTCAGATTGGCGCGTTTTCATCTTCATTTCTTCCCACGTTTCTTTCAGGATGCGAATTACACTGTCACGTTCACCATTCTCGTGACTAAGAGGCTGAATGTTTTCCTTTAGGATTTCTTCAAGAACATCTCTTTTGTGCGTTAAGAGCGCACTTAGCTCGATACGTTCATGATTGGCTTCTTTCCAAGCATTAAAATATTCTGTTGAAGGAGGTGGTTGCCGACGCAAAGGAATGCATTGTGGGAACTTTGAGAGCAGAAAACGCGCAATAGTCTCGTTTGTAAGTAACATCATCTCTTCCACCAATGAATGGGCTCTGGGGTGTGAAACTGAATCCGAATCATCATGTGCGAACCGTGCATTTCCAAGACGTATATTTCGACGACCCCAGGCGAGGCGACCAAGTATCTTGATACTCTCTTTCATTTCATCACCGTGAACGTCGTTATCACTGACAATAAGTTGTTCCACTTCGTCGTAAGTAAATTGTCCTTTTGAGCATATTACTGACTGCTGAATTTTCGTCTCATCCGGTATTAAGCTACCACTTTCATTCATGATAAAGAAAACAGATATCGTTAACCGATCAAGACCAGGTTTTAGGCTGCAAAGATCAGTGCTTAATCTTGAAGGAAGCATATGTATGGGCTCGGCAAAATCCGGATACACGGATGTGGCCATCTCCCTAGCTTTTGCGTCAGTATCAGTTTCACAACGAACAAAGTAACTAACATCGGCTATGTGCACTCCGACCATGTATTTGCCACTCTGGAGTTTCTGTACACTTAGAGCGTCATCAATATCTTGAGTGTCAGGATGATCAATTGTAAAAACGAGGAGCTTCCTTATATCCAAACGTCTTTGATATTCCTCATCTGGAATTGTCCATTCCAATGCGAACCGATCTGAACAGTCCATGGACATACTCTGGTTCCCTACTTCATAGATTTGTTTAAGAATCTTCAGTCCCTCCTGCTGAGTGTTTCCCGGTTGCAGATCATCGATGGCTATGCCTAGAGGGTAATGGAATTCTTTGTTCCATTTGAGCCATTTCACTGTGAATAGTTTGTGAGGACGATCTTTGTTACTTACCACGACGTCTCTCTTCCGGATAACGCCGCTTTTACTCAGACGACATATCGGAACGACCAAATGTCCCGGAGATTGCTTGGTTCTTCGTGTTTTTCGTCCAGGGTGAAGGATCATTATCTTTGGTAATCGACGATTGACAGGAACCATTAGGTTGTCGCTGTACCGGTCTGCTAAACAAATTAGCTTTTTCTCGGTAAGATCGACAGCTCGCTTTTGCACACTTAGCACCTTGCCATATACCTTATATTGTCCCTTCAACTTGTTCATGTTGTTTTCTTCTGCATCTTTTTTAGCTAGTATTTCTACCAGGACTTCGTCTCCATCCATGGCTGTTCCTCTTTGTGTATGATTGCCAATGTGTATTTCTGTCATTTGATCAGTAGATTCTTCAGGTATAGCATAGCGTCGACCATCATTATCCATGCGAAATATACACGGTTTGATTATTCCTGTTTGTAATTCATTTGTTCGCTTGATCTCGTCCTGAAAGTGGACAATTCGAACGTGGTCGTCTTCTTCAATCATGCGAAAGTTTGTCATCGTAGGCATTTCTTCTTCTTCGTCTGTCTCTCCTTCTGAACTATCACCATCTTCGCCATTTTTTCTTCGCCGATCTTTCCGTATTTGTCTACGTAACTCTTGTAATATGACATCATCTTTGTTGAAATCTATGTCTTCGCTTTCATCGTCTGACATAGTTTGTTCGACAACGATCTCATCTGTCTCGTTTTGACTAGTACTAGACACAGTTGATTTAGATTCACTGACGCCAAAAGAAGAACTGTCAGCAATCGGTATGAACGCTGCTGCATTTGGATTCAAAGTCGTTGTTGCAGCTGCTATATCAAGCCTAATGTCTTTGTATGCCGTCCCCCTTGGATATAATGACTGATTTTCTTCACATTCCTTGATGTATTTCTTCCAAACGGTACAACACTCTCCAATGGAACAGAGGGTTATGGGATTTCCAACTACTACAACGAGAGACTGAGTTCGAGTGAAAGCTGTGTTGAGCTGTCTCATATCTGAAAGAAACCCTAAGTAGTATTGCGCCTCTGGGTCGGTATCTTCTGTGTTGATAGTTGCTTGTGTTCTCACTGTATTGATGACCACAACACGGAATTGCTTTCCTGATTAAAATGATTCGGAAGCAAATGTTTTAAACATGCCAAAAAGCAATAAAAAGTGTTTACCTGTATGAATTATAACATATTTTGTATAACTAATATTTCTATTTGGGAGTTATTATTATTATTATTATTAGCCTATGTAGTAGATTAAGGGGGAAATTGGCTATTGTTGTGCACTTTTAAGACGTTAGGGCAAAATTTCGTTTCCTCTTAACGTTATCCTTTATCCGGCAAAGGATATGAATATTTGAATATTAATTTATGCAAATTAAAGATAATCTACTAGACTAACAAAGGATATGAATATAAATTTAAATAATAATAAGAGCTCATTATAACCTAATGACTAATTAACATTTCCCCCTAAGTATCATTTTGGAGTAATTAATATTATTATTATTATTATTATATTATTATTATTATTATACATGTAAATTAGAGTCTACCTTAAGGCCAACTTCACCTTTGCTGTGCATTCTGTTTCGCCCTATCGTCAACCATTGTTATACAGTTTTTGCTACAGGAACAGGATTTGCTGTACGTACTTAATTCTTCGCCTTATAATTATTAGCTTTATTATTAATATAACCAGGTGAGCCCTGAGGAGCGAGCGATACGCAATCTGGAGCCCCGGTCTGGATCATGGAGCATAGCGCAGGCAGGGCTGCTCGATATTGGACGGGTAACATTGCGGATTAATTTTATACTTTAATAAACTGTAGTGTACTTTTAAATTTAAAACAGGAAAAAATTGAAGCATGTTATTTTGATTTAATTTTTGTTCTATTAGTTGTAATATTAGGTTTCTAGAATTTGAGAACAAAATGGAGATGGAATCATGTTTCTCGAACGCATAGGGAGAGAATCACGGGTATCGGTTGTGCCCTGGCACTGGTGGTCGAAGCACTGCTATTCAAAAGTCGGGGAATGATATCATCGACATTTATCCTACAAGTTTTTTAATAGAAATCGACAGAAAAATAAAAAATGCTATTATTTCAAACCATCTTCAATATTCTATTTATTGCCTGTAGTGACATTTCCTTACTATGACAAAGTACGGACTGATTCTTATGGTTGATCTAATTCTATAGGTAGCAAAATTAGAAGCCGGCTGTAAAGCGGTACTGGAGACCGCGAGTGCAAAGGTATTTTGAGTTAAAAAGTAAAAAAGATAGTTCGTACAGTAAAGCTTGACACAAACCTACTTGACACAAAGTAGTGGCTAAAATGGATTTTTAAGTTACTGAAAAGCGTGAACTTCGAAGAATAGTGCAGAAAATACATTAGGGGCATTACTGGGAGAAGAATTTACCATACACGATATACGACAAGTTGTGATGGGACTGGGAGGACACAAAGAATGTGTTGCTTGGATTACGATTGTTCATTCAGTCATTCACGCAAGTGGGTAAGAGTTCGCTTAGTGCTCGCTTATAATTCGAGGGTTGACAGATGGACGTAACTCTGCACTCTGCACTGAAAGAAATATTAAAGAATTTCTTTAATTCTACTGTAATACTGCTTTTGAGAAATGTGATGTTTAATATTTTCTACTAAGCAAATCTATTCATTACTCAAAATGTAAACATCTCATAAAGTTCGTATATGGTACTGTAAGCAAACATTATATAAACTTTAGTAATGAGCTATTATGAACAGCAGAATTAAAGAAATTCTTTAATATCTCTTTCAGTGCTGAGTTACGTCTTATGTTTGTCAACCCTCGAATTGTTGTTATTGTAGGTAGGTAGTAGTACAGAAAAAATTACCCTTAGCAAAATGCAGTGTTATATAAAATTTTGGATGATTTAGTTGAACAAGTTGGTGGCAAAGTGTGTTCGCAACGCAGATTGTTAGAAAGCAAATCATTTCACATTGCGATGTAGGCCCTTTTCGAAATAGATATGCTTACCTTGCACACCTTCTAGTCTATCGACAAAAACCCCAGGTAGTCCTCGGTTGCGCAATTCTCGACGAAGTTGTTGAACCTTCAAAATATGATCACAGAAAGCTTAAACACGATAACAGAAAGAAACAACATTTATTACATAAAAGTTCTTCCTTTTACAAAAATATAAAAATTTCACGTTAAAGCTGAATAAGACGACATGAATTGTTACTTCACAAATGAAATCGTTTACCTGAAGCCGGTATGGTGTTAAGACACCGATATCGCCCGGTGCTTTTGGACCCCAAAGTTCCTCGGGCCATGTGTCAAGAATTTCTTGTACTCGATATTACCGTTTCTGAAACCTGTGATGATGATGAAACATTGATTTGAATATTTTCTTTAGGAAATGATAAATTTATTGCTATGCGTCAGTATTAAGAGAATGTGTTGCAGGAAAAACTTCAGCACGAGATACATACTTACATTGAAAACGGTTCTCATGAAACCATGATTAACTTGGTCAACATACAATGATTGCTTTTGTTTCACTCACCCAGCTTGCTGTGAAATGGGTTCATCGATTACGAAAAAGATTAATAAATAAAACATTATAGATCAAGAAATGTCATTAAAGGTGAGTTGTTCCGATCGTCGTCTTTGGGGACCCCCCCCCTGATGTAACCGGAAGTATTACGAATTTTGATATTAGATGAAAGGCCCGTATTTTATCATTGTCATCCTGAAATTTCATTCCCAAGATATAAATAAACAAAAAAACCACAGTTTTAGTGGTTAACCATCAATATTAGCACAGTATTGAAATAGGGCTTTACATATTGACATATTGGCTTCTTCCATCAAAAAACGCAAAGTTTTGGTTCCCACGCGTACTTGATGGGGAAGTGTGTGCAAGTGCCAGGCTCTCTATCAAGCAGAGAACGCATTAGGAAATAAATCGGAACAAAACCACCTTAATTGCCATGTTAAAGGTCCATGGCCCGATCGCTAAATAGCCTCGTTCCCAGAGAAGACCCATATTTTACCGGAAGTGGTTTAACATTTTTGGTTTTACAGAAGAATGCTACTATTTTCTCATTTACCTGTGAAATCTTACGACCAAAGGATGTTTGGTTGGAAGTGTGAGCGGGGGAAAATGTGCTTATTTTGGTCGACCATATTAAATTTTACATAGTATGTACTCTAGGGCTTACAAAATCACCGTTTTTTAGCCCTCTCGCATCAAACGAGATGAATGAAATATCGGCGCGAAACTTTACCCAGATGGGATGGGATTTTGGCAGTGCAGGCCAATCTATCAAGATGTAGTTAGTAAAGTAGTTTAAAGTTAAAACCAAAGTTTTTAAATCCGGGTTTTGTCCCCCGAACCCGGGGTGGTGGCCGGATTCACCTCACATTAGTTAGCAATCGTCCTTACATCCTCCTTCCACTTCGCCCGATCAATGCATCCCCCATCCTTCAACCAACCCCTCTATCTCTCCTCCTCACTTTGCTCTCATGTCCTCTTTGGTCGGCCCCTCTTCCTCAAACCACACACCACACGTCAAACTCAAAAGCCCTTTTTCAAACATGCCTCCTCATCCTTCCTCAACACGTGCCCATACCATCTTACACCATCGCCTTCGCCAGTCGGTCGGCCGCCTCTTCCAACCCAACATATCTGCATCAAAATCCTCAGTCTTCTTCCTATCCATCAATTTCACACCACACATTGCTCTCCCCATGCTCTCTCTCCCTTCTTCCAAAATCCCCATCTAATTTTCACTCAGGCACCATGTCTCACTCCAATACAACATCACTGATCTCACACAACGCCTGTACACCAGACCTTTTCATCTTCAAATAGAAAATCTTCTCCCAAGTAACAACTCTCCACATTCTCTAAACTTCACCCACCCATACTTACTCTGGCTGTCACAGCCGCCTCACTTCCACCACCCGCACTAATCTTGTCACCTAGGTATGTGAATCCTTCACTGTTGCCACCTCATCAGACAACTTTTCCCACCTCCTTCCCCACTCCCTCAACTCCTTCTTGCATCTTCCCACACAGTCCCTTGCCAAATTGGGGTCACTCTCTTCATCTTTGTGCATCTCCCATGAATCATTCCAACATTTCTCACCACCACACTGAATTTGCCCTCACCCTCTTTCCACATTTCCACAATGGGCCACCACTTTACACACTAACACCTCCCCATCCTCCCACTCACATCCACTTTTGTCATCCCAAGATTTACCTTCGGCCCTTACTCTCAAATGCCTTCTTCCACTCCAAAAACTTCTCCCTTCAAACCCTCCATTGTCTCACACATTTTAAAAACTAAATATCAGCATACAGCAATCTCACTCATCAAACCTTCTTTGCACTCTCCGTAACCCATTCAACCACATTGCCAAACACCAACCGCGACAGCACAGAACCCTGATGCACACCCACCTTCACTCTCAAACTCCTCAGACAGACAACTCAGACCCTAATCTAACTCTTGTTTTTGCTCCTTCATACCAGGGACTCATCACCGCCTCTAACCACCCACTTCTGGTATCCCCTCTTCCTCATTGCCCACTCCAACTCCAACTTTCCTCGGTACTCTATCAAAGGCTTCTCCCAGTCCACAAAGCAACATATACAGCTTCTTCCGTTTTGCCGATATTCCTCTTGATTCCTCCTCAAAATGAACACTGCATCTACTGTTCCTGGCATAAAACCAAATGCATCCACTTCCACTATATTCCGAATCCTCCGAATTCCGTCTCTAAGTCCTCTCGACAATTTTCATCGCATGCGCCAACAACTTCACACCCAATACGCACCACAGCTCATTGCATCCCCTGGTTCCCTTAAAAATGGAACTAACACACCACAGCCCACTCCACCGGCATTCATCCTCCATCATAACCACCCTCTGACCACAACTCCCTCATCCACACCAATCCCTATCTCTCCAATAATCATCTCAACACTCAATTCCGAGGGTTCCGGCAACATTTCCTGTTTTCATTTCTCCAATTGCAATTTACCACTTCTTCCTGGCTGACCTTCTCGCACCGGCCTTCCCCAAATCCAGCCTCCACCCTTCTGATCCTTCATTCTCCTCATCATGTATCTCCATATGCTCTTTCCATACCCTTCCTCTATCTTCTCACTGAAGTTCAACTTTCATTCACTTCCTCTCATACATTCCCCCTTTCAACATTTCTTCCTTCCTTTTCATTGCCTTCACTAACATATACACCTTGTTGGGGTTCTCCCTCCAAACTCAATCACCACTTCTCAGGGCCTCTCCTTCATAGCCCTCGCAACCACCTTCTTGCTCCTTCTTTCATCTATTTTTATACCTCATTTTATTCTCTTCCGTACCATTTCTCCTCATTGCCTTATACGCATCCTTCTTTCTCCCTAGCGCCTTCACCTCATCATTCCACCACCCCGTTTCTTTCCTGTCTCTCCTCCATTTCTTTTGCCCACACCACTTCATCACACGCCTGTAACACCCCTTCCCTTAAAACACCCCCACCAGATCGGACACATCCCCACAAGCTCGCCCACTCTCATCTCAAAATTCATTCGTGTCTCTTCTTCTTTCAGCTTCCCTTCTTGCCTCCTCACATGCGCTACCTTCATATTGAAAACTTCATATCCTTAAAGCGGGTGGCCATCCCCCTTTAACAATTACATTTATTTCACACATGGCAACCTCTCATCCTAGTGAGGTATTTTATTACAAAGGGGGCTTGATCTCATCAGGCTGTAAACTATATTCTATTACGGTAAATTGGATATCCTTGAGTCACCAACAAGATCATATCTAGCGGCCCAAATTATCGATCTTGCTTTAAATAGGTAACCAGTAATGTATACGAATATGTGATTTAAAAAAAGAAAATGACTATTCTGACATACCTAATTAATTTGAAATTCATAAAAGCAGTAACCTGTTTTACTCCAGGGTCAAAATCATGATCTCTACACACTGGATAGGCTGTTTCCAAGCGATTGAATAGCGAGCCCGATGAATATACCGGAAGTTGCGCAGCGCGTCACTTTGCTCTACCCATAAAATTCACCGTTGACGGGTTCTATGGGCTGAGTATACATATATGCCTTATAAAGTATTTTTCTGGCCCAATATCTTGAAAAAATAGCTAGCATTGCCAATTTGTATGGTTGTATGTTGCCCCGTTCAGGTTTGCCCTGTAATGGTAAATGTGAGTAGAAAGTACGGATGTATGACTAGGCAATTTTGCGACCGTCGTATGGGTCACAGTCGTAGCACTATACACTGGGATAATAATACTGTATGCACTTGCTTGCCACTGTACTAGACTATGTGGCATAGTCTATTTATACCCCTTGTGGGACCTTCTCAATACGTGACTAAAATATACCTGTAAATAGCCAATATTACAAAAAAAAAAACACACTCGGGGGTTATTTTGATGATATGTTGAGGTTAGCATTTTTCACTTTATCATTGAACCAGTCACCAATCACAACTGAATTGATACCCCCTAGAACTTCATTATTGTGACTTGTATACCTAGAGGAGGTCCGCCTTTTGCAGCTATAGTCGCTCATTTTTTGGACGAGCTTGATTCCCCGACCAAAAATTCAGACCCCAGGAATTTATTCCAATTTTTCAAAATAGAACGTGCATGCTGCTAAAAAGAGGATACGAGGTATTTCCAGAGAAAACAGAATCGGGGGGGGGGGGGGTAACCACCCCCTGTGATTTCCTTTTTACACATCCGATCGTATAAATGTGGTACCACAAGATAGCTTTGCGTTTTTCTCTTTCAATTGGATCCAAATAAGTACCCCAACAGGGCCCCAATAGAACAGTAAAGTTAGGAAAGAGTGAAAATACATATTATAGGTGAGGGTGGGGTAGTAAAGCGGAAAAATCTTGACGGAGGTAGGATTAATAAATATCTACTATATCTGTGATGCTAGTAGTCCAAGCACTTAGGCCTTCTCCATGCCATTATTGTCTATGAGCTGAAAACCTGAAATATGGCATTTTTAAAGAATCTTTTAACATATTTGAATCATTATTTTGTATCGAAACATACCCACCTATACTCGAAAATCAAACCAATAATTGACAACCTTTGACATACGTGCAATTATCGCCTAATTATGTCCCTTTTCATTAGTTTCCCTATCGTGTACGTGCACGAGCGGGTTCTTGGGTAGTTTTTAGAGCAAAAGGGCCGCCGTTGCTGCAAATTTTCCGGTTTCCTCACGTTCGAGCAGGCGATGCTATCCATGTATAGAGACAGTGGTCAAATCAAATTTTCTGGTTGCCGCCATCAACTTCCTAGCGATTTTTTGACAGGCTCTCCTATAGTCCCTGCATGGTGCTAAGACAAATGCAAAGGATGCACCGTCCACCAAATTCACATAGCAGGAACTGTTATAACTGGTTAATGCTATTGCTATTCAGCAGGTACCTGTTATTACTGATTCAATGTAACACTGCATACAGTGCTACAATCACAATAGTATTATCGCTTTATTCCGTAAAGCTTATATGTAGGATTAAAATCAATCACCCCCACATCCTTCCTCGCTAGTTGTAGTGGTTAAGAGCCTCGATTTATAATGCAGGGATCACAGGGTTCACAATCCAACCATGCCTTTTAAAAAATGTATTTCAATATTATGTTAGAGGTAAGAGGGTTGAAATACGCGTGTACAATACGATAAGGGGCAGAGTAACCCGTTCCACTGGTACCTGCGGTAAGCACTGATGCAGTGTATACATTGAGTAAGTTTAACAGGTCCTTGCTGAATAGCATTTTTCTACCCAGTTCATAAACATGTTCCTGCTATGTGATTGGGGTCCACCTAGATATTTTGTTGATATGCAATTAGGTATTTCTTATTAACTGAATAAAATTATTGCTCAAAAAATAGATCACCTATAACTTGTCTTGGGCTACGCAAACATTTACAATGTACATCAGACCCTTAGCTTAAATGTACAGCTGCCACTTCCTTTAGCTCAAAATGTAAACTTGTCGCTTAGTTTTATGTACACATGACACGTAGTTGAAATGGGCGACGACGTTTTACAGCTCGGTACAGAGGCCTCCATAAACTACGTAAATGTTCAACTAACTGTCGCATTTTTGTTCTGTTTGTGTAATGGGTCATCGGGGTTAATGTGGGAATAAACAGGCTACACGTGGTGCTATTACCAGAGAACAATCAAAGCTTATTTAATAGCAAAATAATTCTCATTCGGAGAGGTGTTATATGAGATGACAGGGATTAAAAATCAAGTTAAGCACAAGCCACTGCTAAAAATATGTTGATTACGTATTATAAAACCATATACGTGAATGATGTTTCGAATTAGAAAGTAATTATCTCGAAACTTTGGAGTGGCAACTCCATATTACAACGGAAACGGTCTGAATACCATATTTCATCCTCATATGGCCAAAAATGTAGTCGTTCTTAATGAAATTATACCATGCTTGATTCTGGTGTCTAATTTAACTCGCTTTCATTGCTTTAGATTTGTTTTTTTTCTTCCTTAACTCATAGCTATTGACGTAGGATTTTCCAATCTCATGTCGTCACCTTTGACCACGCGAAACTCAGTGGGTAGTATTCGGGATGTCGAGGTTGCTTACTACATGCTTCCAAATATTCTGCGCAGTAGAAAACCTTTTATAAAATAGAAGTAAAGATATTCTTATTACAACGACTCCAGGCTTTTTTGATTTACCGTATTTTGTTAGCAAAATAATTACGCCAAGTATGCCTATTAAAATGATACGAAAAACACACCTACCTTGACATTTTTAGCTTAATATTTTGAATATTTTTTATAGTATTAGCAGAAATTACGATTAAATATCTTTACAATGGTTTACTTACATATATGGAAATCCAAATATGTCATTTTAACCACGTAGCAACATCACACAGCAACATCTGACGCACGCACGCACGCACGCACACACACACCCCCATACCCACCCACCCACACACACACACACACCCACACACACACACACACACCCACACACACATTGGCGATACCACAAAGAGGCAAAGGGGGCATTTCCCCAATATAATTTTCTTGCTCATTCCCAGTTTTCCCACAAAAACAATACCCAATTAGCATGACTAAAATAACCTCATACGTGAAACAAATGTCTTTTTTCATTTTCAAATAAAGGTTACCCGTTAGCTCCAAACGACACTATCCCATCTTCCAACAAAAATTGACGCTTTCCCCAATTTTTTTCGCTGCCCCCCCCCCTTCCATGAGGGGGACGGTTTGGCGCAGCGTATCTTCCCTCACCTTTTACCAATGGGGTCTCAAGCTCGATCCCAGATAGGCGCGGCTTTGTGAGAATTTGGTTTCTCGATCCATACTCGTTCCCGCTGGTTTTCTTCGGTTTCCTCCGGTTTTTACGTGGCGCGCGTTAAAAATGTTCAAATTATTAATCCTTATATTATAAGCTTATGTGTGGGTTAAGGAAAAATGGCTATTTTTATGCACTAATTAAGATGATAGGGCGAAATTTCGTGTCCCTCTAACTTTTCCCCCTTACCCACAGTATTACAGTTTATTCCGTTTTGGATAACAAATGATATGAATATTAATTTATGCAAATTAAGGGTAATCCTCTACAATAACAAAGAATATGAATATTAATTAATTTTAATAATAATAATAAGAGCTCATTATAGCCTAATGAATAATTCAATTTTCCACTTAATTATCATTTAAAGTAATTATTATTATTATGCTGGTGCCCCCACTGATCACACAACAAAAAGCCATAGAAAACAGTGCTCAAATTATTTATACAAGCTTAACAACCATGCTAAAATATAAATTTTGAAAAATCTTAAGGGCGCACCAACTTCCAAATGTGCCTGTGCCTCTTTAAAGAGAGGTGGCGGGATCTTCTTTAATCTGTTACTGTTTGAAGCCGAATCAGCCGCTGACTTCATTGACGTAATAAAATAATACAATATAAATTAGATTAGGTTTTCGATATAGTGAGGATTATACCTTTGAAAGAAACGTCAGTATGGTTTGGTGTGTCCGGTAATTGGATCTCAGAAGAATCTGTCTGTGGCATTTCTTCCGCAAGCAATAGTCAAAGAGTCTCTCAAGCAGCGACTGATGAAATTTCATTTTTCGTGCTTGCTTGGAATACACCTGTCAAACATGTAAATATTGAAAAGCAGAAATCGAAGGCAAGCCAACATAATTATAATGAGTTTAGCCTTATTCACTGTAGAAGTGCCACGTAATAGGATTCATTGTCCCGGCAATCGGTCGAAACAAATCACAGGGCTTTAGAGCGCGGGGAATTCAAACCTTTCATTGTATAACACGTGTCCTGTGCGCAGCTCTGTGCTTTATACTGGAACTTCTACGGCGAATTATCCGTTCAGAGCATTGTATTCGAAATATGATTCCTATAATAATATGTAGACTTTTCTTAAAGGGACACAACGAGACTTTCTGAGGATACACATTTCCATAAATGTGCACTATTGGTAGTAGAACACCTACCAAGAACATTCAGAAAATTTATTGGATAAACAAGTAGAAAAGAAGACCATCAAATAAGTTTTGAATTAGCCTGCTGTCCCAATCGGCCCCAAAGAGAAGCATGTTCGGATTTTCCGTTGTGCACGGCATAAAATACTAAATCATCCTTTTATTACATAAAAACAACCTTTTCGGCTTATTCATTTCAGGTGTGATCTTACAAGATTCTTGTGATCAAGAATTACAAATATGCCAAAAAATTGCATTCGAAAAAAATGGCACGCATTTGTTGGGAAATGTCCTCGTGTCCCTTTAAAATTAAAAGATGGGTTAAATTATCCTAACGCCTGCCAGTAGATTGAACAAATTTCAAATAAGAGAGCGGGATTCGTGAAGCTTGCCAAACCTGGAGTTCGTTTGACAATATTGAATAATGAAAGATTCAATGCTTTTGGTTATGCTGCAATAACTATGAAATGGCCTACATAAACTATGTGTATCAGCATTACCTTTGGGCCTGTTTGTATATGATCCCCCGTCAACACAACACATGTTGTTGGGGTTGCTAAAATAAGTGGAATTAGTGCTTCAGTCTCCAAAACTTGAGCTACTTCGTCAATGAGGATATGGGTGAAGTAACCTCTCAGTCGCGCGAATGAAGCCAGCTGGTGAGCAGTAGTGGTTGTTGTAACAACAATTCTGTGTCCTAGTATGTCCCGTTCGTTGAGTGTTTTGATACGCTCATTCGTGTCGAATAGCATATACTTTTGCACCTCACGCGGTATTGTACTTCTGCTGCGAATATCTGGATAAATGCGCAACATCTTCAATGCTATTGGGCCTGTCCAGTTCTTCACGAAATTGTCCAGGTATTCGGTGATATACAGATCAGCAGCGCTGTCAAAAATAAAATATTAATTTTACATTATCAAGTAAACAAAACATCCCAAACATACATATATACTATCATATTTCTAAATTTGCTTATGGATATTTTGATATCAATTGATAATTGATTTAATCACGTTCAAACTAATCATTTTAAAACACACCAAGTTGGATTAAAACAGACCACATTATTAAAGTCATTCAACTATTCCAGTAAACATCTCAACACCTACATTTTCCCTTTCTTGTTATCATGTTGGCAAATACCGTATTGTTCCTAATATAACAAACGAGGACTTTAGCCTGAGGGCATAAACAACGTACTTTTTGCTAACTATTACTTACAAAATTAAATCATTAAATATCAAATTCAGTCTGAAATTGCATGATTTTTTACCACTTGCGGCGTTCGTCACGGCAGCCATGCATAAACGGTTGTTTGTACATGGCCACGTGACGCGTATTGACCAATCGCGTACGCCGTTACAAACGAGGTATACATGAACACGTTATTATAAAAATAAGTGATTTGTCAAATCAGAAAATGGAAAAAATAATATGAAATCAGATTTTTCCATGTTTTTAAGAAGTATATACCTATCCTAACATACCCTGCAAATTATTATAAGATTAAAAGCAACCTAATAAAGACAAACTCGGATATTTTAGTCATTACTGTCCGTACGGACACTTTCTACAAAAAGTAATTGAATGGAGATTCATATCTTTGAACAGTGTTGTTTTCTTCCCGAATGACATTTTGCATTTGAAAAAAAAAGTAATAACGTACACGAATTCTACAGACTTATCCATTACTTTTAGACTACTCCTGCAAATTTCGAATATTTCGACCTCTGTACTACTGAAAATGACAATTTTATTGATTTTGCTGGTTTAAATAACTCCCAAAATTTAAGGCTGCAGATAATACAAAGAACTATACCTATTTGAAATCATTATGGGTAGAAAAATACCCTGATACAGTTTTTTAAAGGTATACCTTTTATGACACTGCTAATGAATAGTTTACAATTATTAGAAAATAGTGTCTACACGAGTTCACAGATATCGATCTATCGCCATGTCTCCTGTCACGATACTATAGGCAGAGTTCCTAGGAGAAAGCCAATAATTTGACCGGATATGATGTAAAAAGTGTAACACTCTACCGTATGAAAATTCCACCAGTATTCATAATTATTACTCATAATTTTTAGGAAGGTCTTATAAATATATGGTATCGTAAAACATAATATCACTTCATTATATTAAATTGCAGTTTTTAAACCATAATGCGCTTTTGGGGGTCTTATCAATATCGATCATTGTCGATTTGCCCAGTCATTGTCTGCTTATTAGAGCATCGCCAGAGTGTTTTAATATAAGATTAGGTAAGCGTATACAAAGTAATCTTCTACTGCAGCAATTAATAACATTTAGTTGTTATTAGTCGTGTCCACATGGTCGGACTTAAGTCACTTATTACCGGTGTAAAGAAACTGAGTGTCCCCTATGAGAGAGAGCTAGAGAGTGTCCTAGCCACCATAGCAACATGTACGGAATAAACCGTGACCTTGTAGACGAGGCCATTTGGGTACAGTGCTGAGACACACGATGCATACGGCACTCAATGGAGAATACAATAGACAGATGGGTGGTAGGACACTCAGTCACATGGACACTGTAGTTTATGACACCGATTCTTTGGTCGGTATTAGCGTCGGACTTAAAGTGGCAGTGTGGATTCGCACTGATCGGATCTAAATTCTGTCCGTATTAGTATCGGACTTAAAATTGGCAGTGCATTAACGGCATTAGCGCTTAGTTCCGACATAACTTTTAAGTCCGATAAGCTTATTACCGGTACTAGCTGACCGTAAGTGGCATCGGAGTTATAAACTTTCACCCAAAGAAGGTTAATGATTAAAATTGAAATTGAAAGAAACATGTAAAAAAAAAAACATCGTTACTTATCGAAATCTGTTCTATTTATGCACAGGAACCTTAACACCATTGAAAAAACTCTCACAATGGCAATTTAAATGGTAATTAATGGCACAATCAATTCATTTTGGTGAAAATGATACTTTCTGTGACAACCAAAAATAAACCAGTACAAAAGTAATGCAATGTCCGTCCGTAATGAAAAAGTGTCCGTCCGTCATGATTTTCAATTTCAATTTTAGTGAAGATATATTTAATTTATCTAAGTTTAAACTTTCATTCGCACTTAGTGCAGATCAATATACAGTGAGATAATTTTTGACCTGGTAATGGAATGAAAACACTTTGTACATTCTTTTTGTCATCACGTATGGACAATTTTGCATCAGAATGCTAACAACCGTGTCACAGAACTATTTCTGTCGAATTATTTATTAAATAATTTATTAAACAAACCCTTAGAAAGTTTGAAAGTAAAAAAACTAAGACCAAATTAATTATAATGAAACAAAATCCGTCTGTGATGTTGTTTTGTAACACCACCGATACAAAACGACCTGATCCAAAGGTCTCCACCCCTTGTAACTTTTTTAAACCATGGCCCAAGTAACTTGAGATATTAGAGATAATCCTTAAAGTGATTTCAACACAAAAATCTGAAAATTACATCTTCACCTTGATGCTAACCCTAAACTGATCAGGCTTAACCTTGCTCGAAGAGGACGAGGTAAGAAGAAGCCTGTTTTGGTTGTACATTCGAAACATGCAGAATGCTGAGCTGGCTTTCCATCAGGGGCATACAACGCGTTAACTAGACCTCTAGTCAAGGGTGGGCAAGGACCTGAAGATCTCCCTTGCAGTGGACGGGCGAAGATTAACTTCCCCCGAATCAGTGGCGTAGCCAGGATTTTGGAAACAATAATGTAGGATTTGGGAAACGTTTAATGTACTCGCTTCGCTCGCCGGCTGACTCATTTTTTAGTCGCAAAAAAGGGCCTCTGCATGCTGTAAATCATCAAAACACCGGCTTCTCCCTGGCTCTCCTCTTCTCTTTCCTCCCTTTTCCTTGCCCCCTTTTTCTCCCTTGCCTTCAAAATGTCTCCCAATTTTTTCCAAGGGTGTCTGAGCTCCCCACTTCCCCACCCCGAGTAACGCCACTGCTTTCCGTGCTTTACTTCAGAAAAGACGAAAATGCCACCGTTAGTTCCGATAGAACGTCCACACGTACTTAACTAGCACAGGTGTGAAAGAAATCATAGTCCGGCAGGTATCATAGGCCGGGCTCCATAGACGACATCGGAATAAAGCGTGAAACTAATGTTGTGCGTGAATCGATTGCCATATTGTTCTTCGGCATTAAATCGTCGGATTTAAGCCTTGTTAGGTCCAATAGAGTTATATCCGACATTAATGCCGACCAATTTAGGTCCGGTCATAAGTGACTTATGTCCGACCGCATGTGGAGACGATTACAATAGGGTACAATAGGCGTGAAGGGGATTAGCAGATTTTTAAAAATTCCATCCGACATAAGTCTGATTAAGATAATACCGGTAATAACTACACGTGTGGACGCAGCTATTGTCTCTTTCAACTTGAAACTGCCAAATTGCTTTTATCCCCAAATAACTTGTAAAAATAATCCCTACCATGATTAAAGGTAAATAGAATGCCGGGTAACTACCGAACAAAACATTCTGCGGTGTTGGACAAAAGCAGTGGAAGGACGGATTTTCTTTGGCACCACTAGCTGTGTGCCAACACGTTGGGTAAGTCGGAAAATTCACACCCATTTATAAATAGAAAATATACCGTGTTAAGTTGCATAATACAGTCATTTTTTTCTTACATAACTGTGCGAAAATTGTTTGCTGCAAAAACATACCCATAACACAATTCCTATTGAGAAATCCTATGACAAATTCTTAGAATGAAATTTGAGCAAGATGTGGATCGACATGAGCCTGGTCCTGTCAATACGATGGAGTGTGGCCTGTGTTGCAATGAGTGCAGTATTCCCATGACCTTCCAAAAGAAGTTACCCAATGAGGCCCATTTGAAGAAAAAAATCACGAAGCGGACCCTGCCTTGGGTTAGGGGGAAATTGCTCTTAGATCTAACAAGAAAAATAACGCTACTCATTTCTCATTCACCTCCTCACTGTACTTGGCTGGAGATTTTAGCGCTACTACCTTGCGGATTGCAACCCTGGTTTTAATTTTCGCCCCTGCAGAATATCGAGTACCGGTCTGGAGCAGAAGTTCCCATACACACCAGGTGGATACAAGTCTGAACATCTCCGTAAGAACCATCACTAGCTGACTCCAATGCAACATCTCAAAACCAGCTCCAAGTTATTGCAGGAATCCCTGAAGCTGACCTACGGAAGAAATCTCACCCCATGGCTCTGAATCGACGAGCGCTGGATCCAAGTCACCTTTTTCATGATACCATCACGAGAGATGCCCGCACATCTCGTCTAAAGTCAACGCACCTTTTCGACCGAGAGGCACACGGTTTGATCCAATATTCACGAAACAAGGTGACAACATCACACTGGGTTGGCAATGAATGAAAACAGCGATGGAAGCTGTCAAGCTCCTTCTGAAGAATTTCATAAGAGAGCTAGTGAAATCCCCTCCGGGACCGGCCGGGGGTCATTTCGCGAAACTTGACTCGTAAAAAAAATGCTTAGAACATACTTAGCATGAGTTGCGATTTCTACTAGTTGTGACTTTCGTGCGTTGGCGAAACACATTCCCTAACACAATCGTAGACGTTGTCCAGTGTAAGTTTGGTTTATCCTACGTCTTTCAAGAAACTCGTACCCCTTTTCCTGAAAGCTGTACTCATCAATGCATTTTTAAAGGTAATTACTGGTCTACTGTGGCGTGAATGTGTTTCCGTAAATTTGAACACTGCACGCTCGTGTAACTAATGTAACACAAACACGGGCCACTGGTTGTTTTAAAAATGTTAATTGTCTTTAAGCCAAACTTACAGAGTAGCTTTATCAAATATCTGAACAGTTTTTGTGCGAGCCATGTAAACAAATATTTCATAGGAAAGGAGTTTTTTGTCACATGGTAGGAAATGTTCTATACACCGAATGATAATGCTGTATTCAATTAGTACTTGGCGTGCCTATAGTGGAATACTGTGCAGCTTGCGCAACGGCAACTTATTGTTTTTGACTCGTGGGATTCGAACCCCACTAAAGTTATAGGCCTATTTATTATTCCATTTTTAGGTGTACATTATTTTCCTATAATTTTGGAACTTAATAGAAAATCTAAGGAAATAACAAATTCACTTAGAGACAATAGGCAAGCCTTATGATCGGCCACTGTAATGCTTTGCTCTAGAAGCACGTAAAAATAATTTAGAATAATATATTGTGGTTATTGAACCACTTTTATCATTTAGGTTGAACGTAGTTGACACATAGGCTACGTGTGGGTTTCGCGAACGCTCAAAGATCCTAAGATTGAAGTTACGACTGAGTTAGGCTACACGTAGTCTACGATTGTGTTACGACCGATTTGGCGAACGGACCCCGGGATCTGATCTTTCACGCCAAGTTTGGATAAAACCCAAACTCTTGTACACAGGAGTGGACCCGCTCAAACACAGCTATGCACCTATTGGGTCTTGCCCGGAGTCCAATATGTGAGTGTGGAGAGGCTAAACAAACAGTAGACCACATCATCAATGCATGTCGCCTCCACCATCCTCCACATGGTGCTCTAGGTCTGGCTGAAGATGATGACTCCACAAGGGACTGACTGTTGAATCACAACCTTGATATCTAGTCCTTCCTCGTGAGTGGCATGCGATAGAAGAAGATGGGCCTCACCACTTGAAGCACAGTAGCTCGTGCTCATTGGGTAACGATGTCAAATCCTACGTGCTAGTCATGAACATAGCCACTGTGCATGGTTGGCCATTATACACGTGAATACTTCATTGTTGCCCGCATATGGAACAAAAAACACCCACCGCCAAGATTTTCTCGCAATCACGGAAACATTTCTTCAAATACATAAAACCCGGAATTGCGTTAATGAATAAAAGTTAAGACCGAAGTACTGCAATGGTATCGTTGGTCTGTGGGATTCCAAGCCGTTTTGGGACTCGGATACTAATAATACTAATGATTGCAACCGTTCGCTGTGGAATTAATTAAACCGCTTGGACCCAGGCTAGCCTATACAGTAAGAAGTTGGTCCTCTGTCCACTCAACTTCCCTGCTCCATTCTTAAATGCTGAGCGCCTGACAAGATAGCACTAAGTACTATTTTATGTCTTTGGTCTGACCCGGCCGGGATTCGAACCCGCTGTCTCCCGACTGTGAGGTGACATTAGACTAACAAGTCACTTCAGTGTTCAACGGCCTGAGAATTTGGAGCTTGTAATTTTATTTGGAATTTTCAAATTAGAACATTTTGGATGCAGGTTTTGAACAAACTCTGTTGCGATATAAGGTAAGCCATACCCATCGATTGCACCGTCGTTTACGAACCGATTTCTCTCATTTTTTATCGCAACGAAGTTTAAGATTACCAACGTAACAATATCTAATAAGATGAGGTGTTGTAAATTTTACTCATTTGGTTTTCTATTTTCAAAATATTAGGTTTTCTTTTCTAAAAAAAAATTAGGGATGATCACTGACTAACGCGTTCAGTGGGACTAAATTTGCTTAACAACAACCAGAATGCATCCCACCAACCTAAAGGCTGAAAGAGAAACATTACACTGAGAAAAATCGATGACTACAGAGATTGCCATACCTATTGTTGTGAGTACAGATGAGGATTCTTGAGTCTGTGTCTTTCAGTGCACTCATCACACCATTGGCTAATGTGTACGTCTTGCCAGTACCAAATGGCCCATAGAGCAATAACCACGGAGTCTTGCTGCCAAAGCCACCTTTTTCTCGAATGAAACGGACTGCTCCTTCCTGCCATCTATTCATTAGTCCATCAGTGTCTGTGTCTTGTTGTGGGCATCTGAAAAGACAAAGTTCAACATCCCGCTAACATACACATACATAGTGAATAAAAAAAATGTGCATGAAAAAACACAAAATTTGATCCTGACCTGTTTACTCAACTGTGACGCAGTTGATGTTTTCATGACCTGCATATTTTCGACTTTCTATGCTGAAAAAAAAGAAGGAATTTGGTGAAGAAATGAGGTAGATGTGAAAGATTTTCGCGGCTGATCCATTTTACCCCATTCCAATGGGATTTACACAGTTAAGCTAGGTTTTCAGTTCCATTATTTTGTCTGAATGTGCTGAAAAATCTTTCTGGATCAGCCATGAAAATCTTTCATATCTACCTCATTTCTTCACCAAATTACGTCACTTTTTCAGCACAGAAAGTCGAAAATATGCAAATCATGAAAACATCAACTGTGTTACAGTTGAGTAAACAGGTCATGGTCGAATTTTGTGTTTTTCATGAACAATTTTTTTCGATTCACTCTGTATATCCCAAGTCTTTTAACAATAAAGTGGAAGAACCTGCGTACACAGAAACGGAGAGCCAGACTCCTCCATACTGAGCCTGTTTCAATCCCAGCATTGGATAATACCGGTACCATGTACATGTATATCACCTGGGTAGAAAGGAGTAATTGAGATAAAACACTTTACTCAAGGGTACAGTAGTGTAAATGTTTTTCATCACTATGAACAATTATTCGTTAAATTTGAACTGATCACTTTGAAATTTTTACTATTAGTTTCTTCCACTTTATAAACCCTGTTTAAATTATTTGGAAATTTATACATTTAACCCTAAAAATCAATGAATGAGGCCAAGGTAACGCGTTTTGTCTGTTGTTATATTGATATATTTGGTGATAGGAGGTCGTTATATGCCTTCGGTATTGGACGATGTATAATTAATTAGCTTGACAACAAATTACAGGACCTAAGTGTAACTATACTCAATGAGAAACTTTCGATATGTTTGAAAACAATTCAAATAAATTTACATTTGGCCCCTGTAAAATGATTCTCTCTCGTGGGAGAGCGTGGCCCACTGCTTAGGGTATTCTCCTTTGTTGCACGGGTCGAGTCCCAGCGGGCCACTTGTTGGCTGGGATTTAATTCGGGTACTAAATTCTGGATTTGATTTGTATAAGAACTATTGATTAAAATTGGAATTCCGCTCTCTCCGTAGTTCATTTGGACATGGGCAAACGAACCATGAGAATACCCCGTCCTTCGGAGGGGACGTTAAGCCGTCGGTCCCATGTACATGGAGAATCATTCCTGTATGTAATCGCAGCCAGTTTCGATAAGAGTAGGGTGGAAACCCCTGGACCTGGATCCCTAGGCATCATTGGAAAGCAGTGTCTGAACGCTGAATGATCTACCTATACTAAATAAGACACGAACAAAGAAACAAATAACCAATCAAACATTCAATGACCTTTATCACATTTTCACCCATATCCCGGTAACTAAACATAAAAATATGCCAAATTATATATTTTATGATGAGACGAATCATTTAAGATACCTCTCAACTAAATCAAACCACCTTATGTGATTGATCTCTTTAGATCCAAAATGGTCGCCAAACGGACCCCTTGGTCCAATATTTGATTTTGGTAACATAAAATTCTTTAAGAAGATGTCGTAGAGATCCTAATAATCATGTTAGAATTTAATTTTAAGGGGTGCGTGGGAACCCATGAAATCTACTAGACTAAATGACTCTACTTACATCAGTGCCGGGTGTTCGTTCTTTGTAGGAAAGAGTATATCAGTATTACTCAGCTGATCAATAGCCCAGTGCATGGTGCAGAAATGTAAACGATTTAGGCGAAATTGAACCTGGACTCTGACTTTACTGGCAGGAGCAAACAGCATGTCTTCTACGCATGTTGCATTCAGCCGTACGTAGATTGCGTCTTTGGTTAGACCATCTGCTTCATCCGAAACGATCCGTGCCTCATAGACGGTGGATGACATGGGGTTGAATTTGATCAGAACCATCTCAACGCTTGTTAACGCAATTTGACCAGCATCTGAGTCACCAAGAATTGACTGCGTAATGTCAATTTTACCAAAAAGCTGGCCGTCTTGAGCATACAAACAAGAGACGCTCGAAGCCGATTCAATGGAAACCATATTTGCTACTTCCATTTCTGTTTCCATGCTGAACCTGTTTTATAAATGGACGAAAACATATCCATTTTATGCACTAGTAAAAAAAACGTTTTGTGCGTATGAGGATGTGTGTGAGGGTGGTCAGGTTCACAACCGAGTATGTGTGGGTGCGTGTGTGTGTGCGTGTGTGTGTGTTGCGTGTGTGTTCGCTCGCACGTGGGTGTGTGTGTGTGTGTGTGTGTGTGTGTGTGTGTGTGTGTTTGTATTTGTTCAATGACCCAAGACAGTTCAACGTGTAATCTATTTCTTTTTCCTGGTAATTACTATAGAAAAATCTTTAGCTACATTTTGTCTCGGCTGAAGTATGAAGTGGCGAAGCGCGCGTGCACCCAGTGCCGCCTTTCAGTTGCAGTGCCCTTGTGCTTTACCTACGCGCGCGCTGAAAGTCGTTACAATGTATACGCCCGCATCGCTACTTCATATGTCTGTGAGCTGGACAGAGTATAGCTTTGTTTTCTCGTACAACGGCGTTTGTAAAACACGGAATCGCCTAAATCGCCTACTTCGCTTAATTCTCCCTGTGTTGATGTATTTATCATAGAATATTTAGTTGAATCTTGTAGAACCAACAATTACCTAAAAGCAAATATCTTTGAAATTCAAAATGTTGGTGTTTTTGTCCCAAAAATTCAGGTTGAATTTTGTGAACTTATGCAGAGTAAAAATGTCGTGACTATTTGATCTCTAGCACAGAAAAGTTTTGTGAATGGCGGGATGAATGGGCGGTGGGTAAATGGCGGTCAATTTGAGAAAGATGAGGGGTCTAGACAGCTTGTCAAAGTGTTCATACCGTCCTGATGCCAAAATGCTGGGTGAAAAGGCAAGGCCAAAAAAATACAGATGCATACCAAGCATACGCCTAACTGGCAATGTCTTTTCGCCACCAGTGACGTCGTAGTTCGATAGTTTACCAACATAGGCTACCATTCGGATTATTTTTTTATTTTCGCGCCAGTGAAGCAATTACATAAGTGGAGGGTAGGGAGAATTAAGTGAAGTAGGCGATTTAGGCGATTCCGTGTTTTACAAACGCCGCTCGTACAAGACCATACAGTCAGTCGCTAGGTAGCTCGATAATGAAGTCATTCGCCCGATTCTGTTTTCATGATCCCGTTCATTGCGAGAGTTTAGTCCAATCTGTTACATTACCGAAAAACTTTACGATCGAGACTCAAACATGGTAATTGAAGTAATTATAAGTAATTATTATGATTTGGTTGAATATTTAATTTGATTTTAAATGATCAACTACACCTTATCGTATTTTCCAGAAAAATGACATCCGATATTTATTCTTGAACCGAAAATGACAATTTTAAAATGTACCCCTTTTAAAGGAAGTCAGAACATGCCCCCCTTTCCATCTACCCCCTGTTTGTTTTACTTAACATATGAATTATTTTTCAACTTGTATGATGACATCAAACTGCAAGCTTTCTGTTGGCGCTACCTTCATTAGGGTAAATACATTCATTCACATCCAAAATTGTTTATCCAAACTCTATAAAACATTCGAAAATTTTCGATTACACTACGTCTCTTCATATACATTTGCACAGTGTTCAATATGACTCGCCTGCAGTCAGCGCACACAATTGCGCGCGTGTTTGAAACAGGTGAAGCCTTGGCATGCTTGATTAGACTTGGTTCACCTGGCCTGCTTTGTGTTAGTCAATAGAAAAGCAGTAACACAAGCACAGCCTAGTTAATTTACAATGCGATTTTAATTTTCACGAGACTAGTTGCTACCCCATCCTTGTTTTAATAAACATATCAGCAAAATTAATAAATTGTTTTGAAGATGAAGGATGTGCTTATTTATGTACCGGTCCATAGTAATATATAATGTGTGATAAGCAAGATTTGGCACAGTTAAATATTATAAACAATTAAAGATAATATTTTACAACGTGTTGTTAAGCGTGTTATTAAAAACTTCTGAAATAGGGTCTGTAGGCTGTTAAAGTTAACAACAAAATAATCTAAATGTAATTAAAAGTTCAAATAACCTGAAGATGAATTTGTGGGTTTAAGAAGGAACCAGTTGTTCGTAATTTTGATTATTAAAATGTTGTTCAAAATGTATGAATATTCAAAATACTGCTATGCTTGGAAGCACCAGTGACCAGTCACGCATAATTGCAAACACAGAGAACCGATTTCTGCATAGCTAGGGACTGACTGCATATAGTAGATTCAACCCATCGTGTCACCTCTAGTGCTTTTTCGAATGTATGGGCATTGAATGAGCGGCATGTGCAGTGGGTGGAAATTCCACGCTAAATCTATTATGCTTATATGAAGCGAATGATGCACTGAGACCGTGAATCTATATAATCGACGCTGTCCAAACCTTTTCCTCTGGTGACACGATGAATTTAATTTCTTACATGGTATAAATTATTAATGATTAAATAAATAAACTGCTGCATTTACATAATACACCACTTTGTGTTGATATTTTTGGTTTTAAACTTACTTAGCAAGTAGGATTTGACGAGCTTTTTCTTCCTCTTGTAGTAACTGTGCATAGTTTGTTTGTAGGTATTTTTACTTAAAATGAGATCGTATCCTTCGAAACGAACGCCCCAAGTGATCGATACTTGTATATTTTTTAAAAAAAGCTCTCAGTTTCTCTGCATTTGGAAAGAAATGGGATATCTTGACGTTAGTCCTCGTCCCACACTTTGGTCTCGCAGGGTTCGGGGGCTTTCAAGTTGTCCATCAAATCCCACCAACATGAACAGTAATCTCACGTTCACGACAGGTCGACTTCCAAAATCAAAACACCAACCCATTGCTTGAACCTTCCAAGTATTTTTGACTTGAAAATCACCAGAGATATGATACTCTGACCCTTGTGGTCTTTGATCGAATATTTTTGCTTCCAGGGCAAACTTATGAGGTTCACGAATGTTCTCTGGACTAGACAGGTAGAAGTGTAGACGGTACTCATCACGAAGAAGACCAACTCGAAGCAGCGGGGCTAGAGGGGAAAAAGGTGAAAGGGGTAAAGAAACGGGGGCGGTAGAGATAGGAGAGAGAGAGAGGATAGAGAGAGGAGAGGATAGGGAGAGAGAGGAGTAGAGAGAGAAGAGGAGGGAGAGAGAGAGAGAGAGATAGAGAGAAGATGAGAATATATATAATTATATATATAATATAATACATATATATATATATATATATATATTACTAGATATATATATATATTAGGTGGTAACAAACGTCTCCTAGGATTGTGATTTATTCCGTAATAATAACAAACGAAGTGTATGTATCTTAATTATGCCAATGTTGCGAATAACTGTACGCTACGGTCCCATGGTCGACAATTCATCTACTGTAATTTTTAAGAAATTAAATTTAAAACAGTTTAGAAAATTTAAACAAAACGCGAAATGAAAATAACTCTAAAGTACCAAAATTACCAAAACTAAAAAATCGGGGAAACAACATTAAATAATTGAATCGCGTTTCAAAAAAGATCGTTGCATAATTAACATCTGAAGTTGGTTGCAATTGAACATCAATTCCAAATGAGGAGCAAGTTTAGCCTACTTACCATTGACCTCCGAGACGGAGCACTGTACCGTAAGGGATGAGTTTTCATGTACATAAAAACTTGACATTTCCGTAAATCACAGGTCTTGTACATGATCTTTAAATTAAAGGAACTCTCTATCGACTCTCTCACTGACCCAGTGCGAAATGTGTCAGGCATGGGTACGCTCTCAGCTGTCCTTATAGTTGTGCATAATTCACTGCATCTTGCTGCGGTGTGTTGTGTTGGCTGGACTGCAGTCTCTACTATAACCCAAATACTGCCCCGCAATAGATATACCAGGCAATGTAGTAAATAATGTTAATGGATTTGATTGAAATTGCGTTGAGGTGCGGCAAGAAAAGTGATCGATATATCGGCAACGGGCAGCAAAGTTAGAAAGGACTTTTAGTAGTTTGTGTCAGTCGGAGGTATTACCTTTTTGACCCCATCATACTAATTTAGTAAATTTTCTTTTGAAGTTTGGTTGGTTCCGAGAAAATTAACAGGCCTCAAAGAACATTATACCAAACTCTTAATAAGATGTCTTGGAGAATTTTACCTCTAGTGAACATTGAACGATGAATCAGGCATGCGTCGATACACTTTTGTTTTCTTGGATATATTGCACAAGACTGTTATGTTTGCATCAATCGAAACTCAGTAGACGTCTTCCGTTATCTATGGAGAAAACGCATAACAGAATTGAGTCGTATGATATTTGATGGCATAATCTATAGACTAGTCTATCTATACAACGTGACCATGGTGACATCTATTAATTGCAATTCCAATGGGGGAATTGTATTTGTTAAAATTCTTTATTATGGTTTATAGGGCTACACCAGAATTGTTAAATAACTGCATCTATTCTGGTATTCTGATTTGGTCACATTGTAATCGCTACTTGAAATGTAAATGAGATGCTTGCCAAGATACATCCATTTTTGAAGGATATCATCATTTTTATACAAAAAATACCACTTCAATTTCAAAATCAGCCGCTCCATATTCAGCTTGTATCTGATTCATGAAGGAGAAGATTTTCTGTTCCTTGGCTTTTGTAATCTTCATATGACGGTACTGGTGTCGTTCTCGCCATTCCTCCAGCTCTTCCATACTGTGTGCTCTTATACAGGGGTTATCGGCAGGCACCGCATCTGAGAATGGACAACTTACAAGACGATTGCCAATGACACTGTTGATAACAAAGTCAAAATGCAGTAATATAAAGTTTGATGATAAACAAAAAATAGTAGTTTTGTTCTTTGGTTTGGCTTGGGTTTCGTATTTTTAAACCTTTTTTTTTTTAATTCTTAAAGTGAAATACCAGGTTAATATAATCTTTGCTTCAAAATATTATAAATACATTTTTGTTTAAAATGATTGTCTTTCAATCAGAAAAATGACACTATATTTTGATAACAAAGTGAAACGTTTATAATATCTTCCGTATGATTGCAGCCATTTTGATCAACCCACGCGAAAAATAGAAATCACGATGGCATGTAGTACATAGTGTGTCTTGAAAGAAGTAGCCAATGAATGAAACAACCAAACCTTTTCAGTTATATCCTATTCAAGAATTCTTCTTAGTTTTTAAGTGATCGATAGTGATTTTCTACTGGACACACTATTCGGATTTAATGACCAGGAGTACTCCGGGAGTACTCTAGACATTCCACGGACACCTGTTTTTGTCTATTGTCTTCTCAAGTCATACAACGTCACCAATGCCGAGCAACATCACCAATGCCAAACATGGTGACCTCCATAGACAACATTTGTTCGTTAATTTTGCTAATAAGGCAATCTTATTGCAGTAGATATTCTTTCTTTCAGACCGCAAAGACATCATTTAAAACATACTTAAATTAAAAATTATCCTGTTAGTACATTTTAAAATAATTCTTAAACTCAATATATTGAATAATTAATTTATCTGAGTCAAATTATTTCTTCGACATGAAGAAGTTAAATTCAAAATATGTATTAACGAGAAGAAATGACAACATAATTCTAATTACTTTTGTTAGTTCTATTTTCAAACCCACCTTGGACACAACTTAAAATTCCCATTGATAATATTTCCAGGTGGCTCCCGATGTCTCCAAAGCCGTCCTTTGTCTGAATTTATATTGGTTTTGTGTTCTTGTGTGTTAATATGATTTTGAAGTTCCCACTCTTCTCGAAAACTTATTTTACAATAGTCACAGGAGAAAACTCCGGTCGGTGATTTTCGGGTGAAAGCAACGACGTCATCATAGGTATCCTTTCTTAAATTCCAAACATCGGCTTCAATTGAACTGTGAGCGAATCGGCAGTCACTTTCAACACAATATTTTCTGCGAAAGCACAGCTTAGCGTCACAATACATAGGAAGACCTACAGGCCTAGGTCTTATCAAAACCGGAAGCTTATCAGGTATGGTATGAACCATAACTTTGCATTCATCCCACGGATGTTTGTTCGTGCCGTTGCAGTGACTTCCCTTTTTGTGTTTTACTTTAACTTGGGGAGGGTTTGCAACTGGAACATTTTTCCACAAAATATAACGAAAACTCCCACCCCAGTTTGATACATCCGGTTATTTCAGCTGACGAATGTTGGCTTGCTTTCATCGCACTGTAGTTTTGTTTACTTGAGTCATTCGTTTGTTTCCGGCAGCTTGTGACGTAAGGCGCGCTTGCATTGTAGAAAACTTGATGTTCGAGATGGCTGGTAGTGTTTGCCCTTGAGATAGCCTGCTGATTTTGCGAAACGTTTGCACCCCAATAGAACCGTGTAGCGTGGAGACAGTAGACCACGCTTTGAAATATAAAGCAAAATGTGTAATTCTATGGCATTTGAATTCTGTAGAAACACTAATAAAAGATATATAATATCTTTAATTAATAGCACTCATCACGATCTCCTCATCATCATCATCATCGTCATCATCATCATCATCATCATCATCGTCGTCGTCGCCGTTTCCGTCAGTTCGTCTCATGGTAGTCGTCGGTCATCACCTGCGGTCAGGTAGTCCGTCTTCGTTTATCATATTCCACCATCATCATCGAAGTGTCCCAAAAATATGCCCCAACGTCTTCGCAAGCCTCAAGGGCCGCTCACGTAATTGCCGCAACGGCGTTGCTATAGAGTAGCACCGCGTTGCGGGCGTCGGCCAATTAGAATTACGAATTTCTGTGACGTATTTAAAAATTAACACACCACGTGTTGCAAGTACTTGCAACTCGCGTTGTGAAACTCACAACTCCTTGCCAGCCCTTCACAACGCGTTGCAAAGCTTCACAACGCGTTGCGGACATTCACAAAGCTTGCGACGGTTCACAAGCCATAAGGGGGCATACGTATTGCCGCAAACGCGTTGTGAGAACGTAGCAACGCGTTGCGACATTTCGGCAACGCGTTGCGGCCTCGGCCATCAAAAATCGTTAAGTTCTGTGACGTATTTCAAAAAATAGATCGAAAACGCGTTCGGCAATACTTAATGACCCTTATGGCCTTCACACGCGATTGCAAACCTGCACAATGCGTTGTCGAGCATACAACGCATTTTAACCCTTCACAACGCGTTTTTAGTCAATAGGGTCATAAAAACGTTTGCCGCAACCGTTGTGAGGTTTCAACGCGTTTTTGTGAAAGGTCGCAACGCGTTGTAAATTTATATTTTTGAAATACTCACAGAAATTCATGATTTTGATGGCCGAACACCGCAACGCGTTGCCGAAATGGTCGCAACGCTTTGTGGATCTTTCTCACAACGCTTTGCGGCAATAACGTGTATGACCCTTATGGCTTGTGGTCCTTCGCAACGCGGTGTGAAGCCTGCAAGCGGCGTTGTGAAGCTTCCGCACGCGTTTGAAGGTTTGTAACGCGTTGTGAGTTTACGCGTTGTGGGTCTATTTTTTTTAATACGTCAAGAAATTCATGATTTTGTTGGCCTATGTCGCAACGTGGTGCTACTTTCTCGCAACGCGTTGCTGCTACGTTATGGGGACTTTGTGGCTTGCGATAAACGTCCGGAGGAAGGAAAATCTGTCAATCACGGCAAAACGTGAGGTAGCGGTATTTTGGTTATCAGATCTAGTAGAAATTTCCCAATAACCCAAGGGAGAGGTCCGCTCCGTAATTTTTTGTCAGGTGGGTTTTGAAACGATTAAGGGGCGTTAGGGGTACTATATTAACACTTTTAAAGTGTCTTTTGCACTCCCGTTGGTGCATAGGTGAATCCACTTAATTTCCTAATAATGTACCTTGGTTGTAAATTCTATTACCTTTGCTACCCATTATTGAAAATGCAGCATTCTGATTGGTCAGTTACTGCCCATTATTCTGCAATAATTGGTCGCCAATGCATTTTCTTATTAAATTAAGCTGTTTTAGGTAATAGAATAGAAATAAAGGGTTTGCAGTGTCATTAATGGGCTCATAATGTATCCTCATGGGCGCCTCGCCCATTATTGAGTTTTTCTGACCTCGGACACATTATTCACCCATAAATGACACTGTAAACCCTTTATTTCTTAAATAATATTATAGTATAGCAGGTGGGGCAGAATTCGATGAAAAAACAATACAACTACAGTGACCTATAATAGACTTCTAATTGAATAAACATATTTACACCCTATAAGACATTTATTTGCTGAACTGATATTTAATATTATTCAAATATAATAGTGAAAATTATATACAGGTGATTGGTTTTGTGACATAATATTTTGTAAGTTGTGTTGCTGTTACCGACTGGAGTTATAGAAAGGACTACAAGTGAAAAATAATATAATTCCAGTCCTTTTGAATCGGATTTAAAATCAAATTTTTCATGTATTTCATTTTTGGGAAACCCGGGTATTTAGGATTGAGGTACTTACGAAGGTGCTTTTCTTTGTGTATAACGGTCCCTTGAACAACGACTTTCTCAAGATGGTCATTTTTGTCATGATCATGGACATGTCTTGGTCCACTGATTTCAGCCGAAGCTGCGTAAAATCATAACGAAGATTAATTTTACCTAACCCAGCCTTTTTACTACTTGCGATTACATTATTCTAAGTAACCCAACAACGTTTGGGTCTGTCACCAATATTACGGCCAAAGGACTGGTTTAATGCTGATCATCAGGCGGTCTGAAAAATTATAACTATATTATGAAAATAAACATACATAGACTAATAACAAGAATAATAACGCTAGGCACCAACGAACTTTTAAATAGATAAGCCTTTTTGAATCTTTGGGACAGTGAACGTTAGAAGCAAAATAATAAACAGTTTAGCCTACCCTTTAATTTTCAACGATTGTTTGTCTTTTTTACTCTTAATCTCAATCTTTCTCCTTTTCTCCCCTCTCTCTGTCTCTCTCTCTCTCTCCCTCCTCTCCTCCCTCCCTCCCCTCTCTCTCTCTCTCTCTGCTCTGGTTTCGCTCGCTCTCAACACTTGTCAGCTTCAAAGAAATACTATAATATTCTCTACTTACGTGATTTTTTCTTCATTGTTCCCTTGGTAACAGCATCTTTCTCATTGTGTATTATTTTGTCGTGATCATGTGGGGGGGGTGGGGGTGGGGTGTGGTGTGGGGGTGGTTGTTAGGTTTTTTTGTTTTTGGTGGTTGGGGGGGGGTTTTGTTCTTGCCTTGGTCCCGCGGCTTTCCTCGCACCTGCATAGAAACATTTCCTGCTAATATTCCTTCCGTGACTCTCCAAGTTATCTACATTATGGGTATCGAGTATCTGAATCTGGTCTACAACACTTCGCAAAAGGCCAATTACAGAGCAAAATGTTAATATATTCCGATAAGAGATGTTTGTTTTCATTTTGTTAATCGCGCATTATAACATATTTATTATTAATTTTTTTTAGTTGGCCCATATATTATATATAATAATATCTATATATCATATATATATATCTCATATATATATATCTCGTCTCATATAGTCGTTATGGGAAGGTTTTAATATTCCTAGGTTTTTACTTCGTTTGGACTACCTGTCTGTCTATAACAAAATCTTCTTAGAGACAGCCCGTATGACAACAGCTCAAAATTTGAATAATTTGCATAAATTTGTCATAAATTTGCATAACTTATAATACACTTCTATTGTTATAACGGAATAAAGCGCAACTAGGCACGAGATAAGCGATATATATTATATATATTATTATCTAATATATTATAAATTCCATAAAAGTTCTGGCCGTCCAGCTTGTGTCAATCATATTAAAAGTTCAAGACTATAATTAATGATTCAGCTGAGTAGGATGGCTTTGGTTAAATACCACAAAATGTATTTTGTGGTATTTATTACCCAGCCAACATCCGCTTTGAATCATTACTTATATGTCTTGAACTTTTAATATAAACTCCTCAAAAAAAGTTTTTGAAATTTGTTTCAGACATTATATCTCATTTAATTGAAAATTTTTTATTACACTCTTTTGCAATCAGTGCAAAGCTTCAGGTATTCCTCTGTACAACGACACCAAAATCATAAGAATTGGATTTCTTCATTGTTGAGTGACACTCGTTGTGAATACTGGTATGTCTGAAAAAGAAAGTGCCAAAATTCAGTACCTCAGTAAGAGTTACACAGGTTACACAGCTTTAAGAGGATTAGGTTTGCTTGAACGGCTGGTCTTTAATAGGAACAGTCCACGATTGGTCATTCAAGTCTCTCATCATGCTACGAGTATCAGATGGACTGACGACTCGTGCCATGGGTCAAATTGAAGCGGGCATATCCCAAAATCAAGTGTATCCATGTCGGGGTAAGCCCTAGTGCTGTTTCAAAATGGAATAAGAAATCCGTGCAAACTGGTATGGGAAGGTGAGACCCAGAAGCGGTTGTCCGGCGGCAACACCCCAGAAGGACAGGTTTTATTACTCTCTGCTCTTCGGAATTGGAGATTGTCTTTCAGAAATTTTACAGGCAAGGTTTGTGGGGCAGTATTGACACATTCAATCTGAGAGAGTTAACTTAGCTGAGAAGCAGCAATGAAAGCCCTCACCTCAAGGCCCGTTCAGTGGTGTTGGTGCAACACCGGTAGTGGGAATTTAAATCATGGTGACGAAATTCATGTTCCCAGATGAATGCAGATTTTGTCTTTGGAAGTTGGATGGTAGAGTTAAAGTTTTGGGCTGATGACGTGGTGTAGTTCCCTGTTGGTTGCGTGGAAGATCTAACGAAAGCTTTTGGTGGAGGCAGCCCTGATAACTGGGACGACAAGACTTGTTGTTTTTGAAGGCAACAATGCTATCGTTTCGGGGACAATATTCTAAGGCTGATGCCATCTCTAAGTCCTCATTTCATTACTCCGAGACGATAAATGCTCATCCGTATCGTGCTAGGATCGTCAATAAGTAACTTGAGAATGAAAGTGTTAAGAAAAATCATTATTCTGCCTCAGCAAACTCATCAAATGGCACAAACACAAACTTCCGTTTAACCTATCCCTCTTAATTTAAGGCACCTAAATCCGAGTAGAGGACTGAAATTTGGCACTTTCCTTCTTTCAGCCTACCAGTATTCAAAGGGAATGTCACTCAACATGAAGTAATCAATTCTTATCATGTTGGTGTCATTGTACAGAGGAATAACTCAGCTTTCACTGATAGCAATAAGTGTAAATACAATTTTCCAATTTAAATGAGAAATACATGTCTGAAAACATTTTCCAACTTTTTTGGGAGTTTTATATAATAGAATCATAGGTGCTAAAGGGTACGCAATACCGCATTTGAAGGTATTTTTAATGCCGTTATGGCCCTAATCAATAAGAACAAGTCAATTGGAAAGAACGAAAGATCAGAGTAAATAAAGCCTCAAAAGAGCACTCGCGTGAATCGAACCCGGGTCACCTGCGTACTGGCATATGTGATAACCATCTACAACACACGAGTCCCACACGGCTGAAGATACTACTTTGTGAGGTTATAGGCTATAGCTGTCAGGCTTGAGATAGTTGGCGCCGTAACAGTATATTAGAGAGTCAATGGTGGCGTTGTGCGGTAAGTTAATATAGAATCATAGATGCTAAGGTACGAAACATTTACCAGTATTTGAAGTATTTTTAAATGGCCGTTAGGCCTATAAAGAAAGAACAAGTGCAATTGGAAAGAAAGGAAGATCAGAGTAGAAGAAAGCCTCAAAAGAGAACTCGCCGGGAATCGAACCAGGGTCACCTGCGTTACAGGGCAGATGTGATATATATACCTATATATATATATATTTATATATATATATATATATATATATATATAATTATACTATATATATTATATAGTAAGAAATGGGGAGTTGACACGAATCTGATTGTAATTAATATATTGAGAATGGAGAGCTACTTAAACCTCTTGTGAATTACTGACATGAAGAATTAAATACATTGAGAATATTCTTAGTCCACGCTGTCATGAAATTTCTCACATATCCCTAAAATCATAAAACCCCTTTACCCAATTTCAAAAATTGTGGGGCAAAATCCTCTATTTCAGTGGTGGATTTCATAGCGGCCAACCAAACAGCCGTAACAGGCCGACGCTTTCCCGCAACACACAACTCTTAAGTAACGCACTTCCAGGTGAAGACCCAAGGAAGCGGTACGCTCTGGACTTCATTTTTGAAATGGCTACGTGACATTGTTACCCAACGTTCGTAGTAGATCTAGGGGATTTTCAGCTGACCAATGAAGTGGTACGCTAATGGAAAAATCTCGCTGCCGTGGCCCGGACTACTTGACTTTTCACCAAGAGTTGGGTTCATTAATTAGAGCGATTACCGCTGACACATAAGGAAAGCGTCCGCTCTGGACTTAGTTCATTTTGAAAAGTCTACATTGCCGTGGCCCGGCTAGGGGGTGACTAGGGGAACTAGTAGATCTGGTGGATTTTCAGCTGACAATGAAGTGGTCAGCTCCTGGAAAAATCTCGCTGCCGTGGCCCCCGGCTACGTGACTTTTCACCCAAGAGTTGGGGTCATAATCTAGAGCGATTAACCCGTGACCAAGGAAGAGGAAGCCGGCCGCTCTGGCCTTAGTTTCTTTTTGAAAAAGTTCTATGCCATGGCAGGATACTCTCTTAAAACGAAAGAGTGAAAAACCCTCTAAAAGCGTGGAAATTTCACTCCAAAAAAGACGCATCTTGGAGAGTGAGATACAATCAAAATAAAGATGTGAACAAAATAACTCTAAGGAAAGAGTGAACTGACAACTCCTTTTTAGAGTGAACTAGCCACTCTTATAGAGTTGTGATTCTTTAGGAATTGCGTTTGTTTGTGAGTATATTGTATGTGTAGGTCATCATTCATAGCATCGCTGGACATGAATGAATATGGTGGCGCATCATTGGCATTGATTCAGTGTTGGCATGCATGACGTGTATGATAACGGTATCATGCATGCCCTGCATGGATGGATGTTGCGTTTCGAAAATGTGTAAGCTAGCGGGCCGGGACCTGGCGCAGATACGATATATGCTACGAGTGAGAATACAGTAAATAAATTTTAATGCTGTCTCCAATTTGTCTGTCAAATGCCTATGTTTATGAACTGTGGACCGACACATACAATATACTCACCCGCGAAGATATCTATGATTTCTTCACTAATTTCAAATTCGTTCAACCGTTTGCTGACGGTCACACACTTAACTAGTACGCCATGGTGTTCGAAAATAATCACGCGATTTGCGGCGGTTCTGATTGGCTATTAGTTCACTCCGAAAAGGAGTGAGCATTTTCTCAGGATCTTTTAGAGCTTAAAACCCTGTTCGATAAGAGTTTTCAGAGTGGGCTGGATTCACTCCAAAAAGAGTGCATTTGAGCCATCGGTAAAGAGAGTGTTCTCTGTAAACGCTGAGTGGAAGGGTGTTTTTGTCGGTGACATTTTCTCGCTATTTTAGAGCTAAAAGCACTCGATTAGAGTTAATTTTAAATAACTCGACTTTCAGAGTGATTTTTATCTTTCCCATTTTAATGAGGAGTAGGTGACTTTCACGAAAGATCTAGGGCGATTTCCAGCTCCCAAGGAAGCCCCCCGGTCCTCTCTGCGACCTTCGTATTTTCTGAACTCGACTTAGTTCATTTTGAAAGTCTGAGGGTACTGCCCTGGTCGCGGAAATTTTGCTATCCTTTCAGCCCAACTTAAAGCGATGGCACAGTATTAACCCCAACTGACTTGTGCGAGTTTGCTGTCAGAAACCGGGATGATACGCACTCTCTCTAAAACATTAAGATGGAACCATTCAGCACCTTATCCTTACTATAGGTTTCCCGGAAAACGAACAGTGGCCAACATTTTCTTGCGCGACCGACGGGTAGTCTCCTACCACGAAATAGGTGATTTCCACGTTGTGGCCCGGCTAATTTGCTGGGGCCCGTTGGGGGGGGGGGACCCGGCCATGACAGGGTAACTATGATTATAGTTCACGAGTAGATTACCGGTAGGATTTTTGGTCCAAAAAATACGCTGTTACAGGCCGTGACCTTGCCCCACGTGAAAAGTCACCAACCGCACGAGTAGGCATTTCAAAAATGAACAAAGTCCAGGGCGGGCCGCTTCCTTGTTCGGCGGAAGTTCCGCCCATCAGATTTTGGTTGATGATGATGACACGTACACTAGCCGGGCCACGGCATGTACGCGTAGCGGCCACTGCAGGTTGACTTTTAAAAATGAAACTAATAGAGCCAACTCATAGCGATGGCCCAGTAAGAGTTTTACTTAACCTCAAACTGACTTAGAGCACATGCCTCAACCAATAGGGACCGGGCCCATGCAGTGGTGAGATGCAGGAAGAGCATCCAGGCACCCTGTCGAATGCCAGGACACGCGAACCCCGAACGCCTGCTTCAGGAAAGGCGAAGCGGACTAAGTCTAGTTCGGGTTGTTGCAGAACGTGCGGGGGTGCATCTCTGTCGGGTGGTGTTGGGATGCTTTTCGTATACCATCGCTTCTTCTTTTTGTGCAGCATTTGGCAGCCTTTAATTGACGACCACCTCGCGGTCCAAAACAGCGTGCATGTTGCGCAGCATTTGACGAAATGACGGACGCCTAAGGGAAGCTTGTGCCGAATTGCTAGCGTCACCTGGCCTTAGCACTAACTTTGTCAGCTACTTACTCGGTAAATGACATGACGGACCCGGAGTTTGTGCCGACCCGAAAACACCAGTGCATCGCTGTAGTTCTTAACATGACCATAGGCCGACCGCAATACAGTTGTTGCTGCCGAGCGATTTCGTGCACCACCGAAACTATTGAGCTTTTTAATGAAGATCGCTTAAATGTAACAAGATGTTGTGCCGACGTTAGTTAAGAGCGCCCATCTGTTTATTGGCTTGACCGGACAATTTTACTTTCAGATGATATGCCTAACCGTCGGCGGGCCGGATGTCTACAAGTCAACTAACATCAAAGCTTGTAACTTCACTATCTCAGCTAGCTACTGCTCCCTCTCCCGTCCACCCGCAATCGCTTAAGTGATGCTGCTACCACAAAAGTCTAGCCTACATCTACAGTTGGAACCTTGCCAATAAAACCACACATGGGAAGCCTTAATACGACAGCTATTTGGATCTGTACCCGGCCAAGGAACTGGAATGGGATGGGCCCTATCCTCTCCAGAGATATAGGTTCCCTTGCGCCGTGGTGCGGTGGATTTAAACCAAACAGAGTCAAAATACAAAACACTGCTACATACAAGACTTGCGCCTGAGTAAGGCTACCACAGAAGTACAGCCGAAATACTACCAGCAGCACCAAATAAATCTTAACAGAAAACGTTGTGAGTAAAAGATTGTTGACACTAATTCAAACGAAAGAACCAGAAAGAACCACATTTACCTTGCCACAAATTCAATCAATTGAATTGTCAGAACAAATTAAAAACAAACAAATTCCTAAAATTAGCAAAGGGTTAATTAAATAGATCTGTAGGCCGAAAAAAAAAATTACGGTAAAAACTGCACGGCCCACCTTACAGGGCGTGCGGCCGCAGCCCGAGTTACCGTAAGTGAAGGGTCCGTAGCGGGTCAAGGTCAGGGGTTGCGACCGGGTAAAGGTCAGCGGTTGGGACCGATTCATGCAGTAGGCCAACATTACGGTTAAAACAGCACACGCGGCCTTAACGGCGAGGCGGCCCGCCCTTAGTTGACCGCCAATTGAAGAGTCAGTTGCACGTGTAGGCCAGGGGCTGCGGACCCGCGTATCCGCGTAAAGGTCAGGGGCTAGCACCACTAGAAAGTAACACGGACACAACTACATGCCTTTGCCGGCTAGGTAGAAAGTTTCGTAGCCGGGACGGCTTGGATTCAAGGTATAAGATTATAAAAATGCAATCATTTTTTAGGTAAGTATCCAGATGGTGCAGTGGACACGGCGACGGGAACCAAGACCGCTAGACAGGTTCGAGTCTCAGTCAAGGTAAGTTGTTTTTTCTCTTTCTTTTTGTCATACTTTTTGTACTCACCGATTTTTCACTGGGGAGGGGGAATGCTGAGGGGGTGGGGAGTTATATTTTTCCGCTTCTTTTATTCCGGACCTTAGAAAATTTTAGCGGGTTGTGACATTTCCGCTGCCGTTGCCCGGCTAAGTCAGGGTCACTTCCCGGGTCAAGGTCAGATGTTGTGACCGGTTAGAGGTCAGGTGTTGGGAGTTTGGGACCATGTCATATTGTAGGCCGAAAATTACGGTAAAACCATGGTCAAAAGTGCCGGTATCTTAAACCGCATTCATTCCCAAGAAAGACGGTAGCTTTCTAATAAATTGTTGCCTACTACCGGTTCCGGCAAAAACCCTATTAGCATTGGATGTTTAGGGTTAAACTCTTATATTTTAGAGACGTGCTTTATCAATGCCCAGTTCTGACAGGCAAAAACTAGCCACCAGTCAGTTGAAGGTTAGTACGGGGCCATCGCTATGAAGTTGCTCTAAGGATAGAAAAGTGGCCGCAACCAGACGTTATACTATAGGAGGACAGTACATCTCAGCAACATTTCAAAAATGAACAAGAACAGAAAATTCCAGGATTCAGGAAAAAAAACTAAGTCCAGAGCGGCCCGCTTTCTTGTTCAGCGGAAAGTCGCCCTAGATCTTCGTTTGAAAAGTCACGGCAGTAAGACTTTTCAAAAATGAACTAAGTCCAGAGCGGCCGCTTACTTGTCAGCGGTTAATGGTTAAATCGCTCTAGATTATGCACCCAACTCTGGGAAGTGAAAAGTCACGTAGCAGGGCCACGGCACTGTTGACTTTTCAAAATGAACTAAGTCCAGAAGCGGACCCCGCTTACTTGGTCAGCGGTAAATCGTTCAAGATTATGAACCCAACTCTGGGTTGAAAAAACTGTGCAGTGGCAACCTGCATGTGGAATTTTCAAAAATGAAAATAAGTCCAGAGGGACCGCTTCCTTGGTCAGCGGAAAAAGTCGCCCTAGATCTTGGGATGAACGCTTACCTAGCCGGCCCACGGCACGCTCAGCCGGGCCACGCATCGTTGACCTTTTCAAAAAATGAACTACGTCCAGAGCGGACCGATTACATGGTCAGCGGAAATTAGCCCTGAATCTTTGGGTGAAAAGTTACCTAGCCGGGCCACGCACGTAGCAGGGCAACGGCATGTTGACTTTTCAAAAGAAACTAACCAGTCCAGAGCGGAACACTTCCTTGGTCAGCGGAAAGTCGCCCTACGTCTTTGGGGTAAAGGTTGAAAAGTTTACTAGCCGCGGCCCACGAACACGTTAGGGCGGGCCCGGCCCATGTTGACTTTTCAAAAATGAACTAACTACAGAGAGGACGCTTCCTTGGTCAGCGGTAAATCGCTCTAGATTAGGAACAAACTTTGCGTGAAAAATCACGTAGGGCCGGGCCACAGGCAGCGCCGATTTGCACATTGCGGACCATTCACTGGTAACGCTGAAAACCACCCTAGATCTACTAAGCGAACCTTGGGTGAAATGTCTAAGTAGCCATTTCAAACATGACACTAAGTCCAGAGCCGTACCGCTTCCTGGTCTTCACCTGAAGTCGGACGGTGCCGGTGGACTAAGAGGGGAAACGGTCTCGCTGAATGCGAGTTCAAAAAACGACTAAGTACAGGATACCAAACAATGGACTAAGTCAGCTAGGTGGTTAGGGGGCGCCCTACTAGAATATCAATAGCCAGGGTCCATCAAAAAACCGGTGGAAAAGTTCCTGTCGGGAGTTATGTACGTAAGGGATATATATATAGGATATAGAGAGAGATAGATAGATATATAGAGAGAGAGATAGACTATCAATTATTAGAGTGTAATATAGAGAGATAGATTAATATATAGATATATAATATATATATAGAGGATATATAGATAGATAGATATATTATATATATAAGATATATATAAATGAGAGAAATTGGAGCTACTTAAACACCTCTGTGAATTATGCTGAATTGCTGCTGTGGATGGGACTCGAACCCCTAAGAAAAAAAGACTTCTTAATTACCAAAACAGCAAAATTTTAACACTCCTTACAAAAGCCACCCCACTGCATTGATCTTGCTTTATTTCAGTTTGATTGGAACGTGTTAGGCACAAGTTCAAACTCTCTGTTGGTTAGCACTATGAGCAGTCATAGAGAAGAGTATTAAATAGAGCCTAGAATTCATGGATCGGCAAAAGTGGTATTAAAAGGTTTAGGGGTTAGGGCGCTTAACATATTGAAAGAAAGAAATGATAGAGTCACAAAATGCAACAATGATACGCTGTGTATTCATATCTGATTTTCGAGATTTCTGTAAAAATCATTATGTTCAACTCAAGATAATGTGCTAGTTGTGTTAGAAGACGTTTTTTTGTGTTTTGTGAGAAAGAAATTAAAAAACAGACAAATTACGTTTTGTACAGTCGGTAGGTATTGGGAAATGAAAGAGATCGCTACTGCTGCTTGATGAACAGGCTTTGATCTTACTAATACTTTAGGTTTACAATTTAGCAAATACCCAAGGACAATCTCCCTTCTCAAGGAGTTGACCAAGCTGGATCCGAGAAAAAACCATACTGTAGATACAATTTTCCGGCCTCTCTTTAACTCAAGCAGCAGCCCGACGATATGTCTTTAATTTCTTTACCACCGAGATCCGAGGCAAAATATTGCAGCCGAAAAGTTCGTGTTCACATGAACTATGTTAACACTCAAGTCTAAATCCGTCTCTACCACCCAACAAGGTACCTTCTTTACATCCGACAACACCATAGACGTGAACACGAGGGCCGTCCACTTACACAAACCATTACACCCTTCCTTCAATGAAAAACACACTTGAACCCCATAATATGACCAAGCGTCAAACCCCTCCCCGTCGCCAACTTTTGCGGACCATAACCACCCATCCCATCAAGCGCACTCACTTTTTAGCTTGAATTAGTACAAAGCCACAGATTTCTCACCCTCATAATCATTTATATGGAAACCAATTTGTAAATTGGTCCCTGTGATGGCAACCACTTGAAAATTCTTAATGACATGAAAACAAGATTTTGCTGATAAGATACGTATGCACCGCGAAACCACCACCGCTAACACACTCTTTGCCCGTAAATGTAATTGAAACATTCGACCTCACACAAAATGCGCCCGCAGCTAACATTTACCCACCATTTTACAAATAATATGATTAAAAAAATATTGGGAGAGAAAATTCCTCATATTATAACAGCCCATCCATGACTGGGTTGTTCAACCCCCAGCCGGGGGCACAGGGGGAGGCGGTACTAACCACACCGAGGGCACACTTAAAACGCTCTATGACCATTAGCGCGCCCCGCACTCTCCATATCCCGATCTGTCACGCTATGCCATTGTTCGCTCTATTAACTTACACATATAACACTGCTCATCCATGGGTGTCTAAACGCTTACTATAGCCTGGTATGCTTAGGTGTTTTCTGTGTACACGCTTCCTTCGTGATTCTATGTCTGCCGTTGTGTTGCGTGCGGCGGGTTGGGAGGACGAGGGACGTGAGGTACGTTGCTATCTGACGCCATTAAGTATTTTGAAATGTTATTTTGATGTAGAGTTCTTGTTTAGTTTTTCTGTTCCTAATAGAGGATATTTCGGGGGATCAAACATATTTCAGGCACAAGCCCTTTTGCCTTTCAAGAGCTACCTCCTCCATCTTAATATCGTTTATTATAAGTCTGTTTTCTGTGAGTCATTTTTAGACATTTTTCCCTCTGCTGGAATAAATATGCCTCCACTAAGAACAATCCTGAGAAAGCGTTAACGATTTTGAAACGTCCCACAAGAGTTCACTTACAAAGTGCCACGTGCGACTTGTGGTTTCCGTCGAATACAGTGTGACTAGGACTCTAAATAAAAACAGTTTCGCCCCTCTACGCTCACGGGCCCCCACTTGTAAAACTAAAAACCACTAACCAAGCATTCCAAACCATCTAAATCCTTTCCCCCAATTAGCCTCCCAACACCGATTAACCGTGTGTCAGAATGCTAACCTCGCACCCGAAATGTAGTGTTATAGTCGTGTCTACTGGACGTGGATTTGGAGTTAGTTCTCCCAAGCTCCACTCCCGCTAGACCTGTTCCCTTGCAATCTCGCAGGTATTGCTTATTTTGATCTTTGGTTTTTGTTTTTATTAAACGTAGTTTTCTTGCCCCCCCTGAACAGTCCAATCTACTATATTTCACACCACCGCTCACCCCCCAACCCATCTGCATCACATCAACAACCAACCTTAATCAACTCACCCCGCCACAACACCACACACCAAATGCCTAATCAGATACCACAACGCTAACAAACTGAAAAACAGCCCCACAACGATCCGACACATTCACTAAAATACCACAAACAACTATATCTTTAACCACAACCCGAACCACCACACTTCCGTTTTGGTGATTCAGCCTTCCACTGTGTTCCTTCAATTGACCACCACAACCAAATGATAAATACTCTCCTAATTCTACAACGTCGCCCCAAACCTCCGCACCCCCCACCCCAAACCCACACCATAACACTATCGCTTCACTCGACCACCGCTCAAACCACACACATGACACCAACCAACACACCAAAAACAAAAACCAACCGCAATAAACAAAAACCTGTGGTAAGGACACATTTATTAAACAAACACCCCCCACAACCACACAGCATACAGATACCCACCACTTTAACCCTTACACGGTAACAGCGCGCACACCCAATGCGCTAGCAACTCCTACACATAATTTGCAACACAACCGCAATTTACATAATTTACAAGGAGTTCAATTCATTTTTAGGTTATACACAAAATGTTCTACGCTAAAATTGTTACTGGTGGATACACTGGACTCACACGTTTATTCCCATAATTCTCACCAATGCTTTTACTGGAAGTTACACATCTTGGGAATTCTGGTCTGAATGTTTTTGACAATGTATAACACAACCAACGCAACGATAGGCCTACCCACACTGAAATTATGACAGGGATATCAAACCTTGATTTTTCCATGGTAGGAATCTCCTGTAACACTTGCTGTTTTTTACTGTTTTTTAAACAGGAATGTAAACACAACCACACAGATTTCTACAATTGGTAGGAAAGTGAGAACTCACGTATATCTTATATTTTTCATGAATTGTGCCCACCTTAAAACTGACCATCGTACTTAAGCACCACTACCCCAATGAGCAACGGCAGAACCTACAAATTACATTTTTGGAATACCAATTTGCGTGGGGCGATCGCGATAGCGTCGTATTTTTTTGGTGCCATTTAGAACCAGAATTTATAAATTTAGAACAGGATACAGGTTCTTCCGGTACAGCAAGTATTTCAGTGGCAACCGCCGATCCTATATATCCACTAATTAACTAATTTACCTGTATCACATATCCTTGTCTATACTTCCGCCACGACGGATGAGAGTATACCCTCTGCCGTTTTTCTATGTTTCGATATTTTCAGGCGGGGGGCAATCATGTCTCCCCTGAAAACAATGAACGTAATATTAATAGTTTGTTGTTTCCTTCCAAAACAGGTGCTAGTCTTATACTTCAAGAAGTAGTCTCTACTTACACACACGCTAACGGTGAAATGAGAAATAGACAACAGCATTTGTGATCGGGACACGAAAACACTCTTCGTCTAACAAATGAAGAAGGGCGACGCTCATTACTCTCATGACGGAATGGTGACGTCATATTTGGAGATACAGCTTGGGGAGATTCGGAAATTCTGCAATGCGTGTTATGACGGTCGATGAGATCTTCTAGACATCAGGTCGTCAAAATTATATGCGCAATCAATAATAATGGGAAAATCCGGTTGGTCTCGGCTATCGGCAGCTGAAAAAAAGAATTAAAAACGGACTTTCCGTTGGAGATCGTTGGTGTTTGTTTTTGTATTAGTAACGTTGCGCCATGGGTCAATCCCGGCGGAAATTGAGGGTTGAAAAAGTACTCCTAAATAATCGTAGATTATGCGCGATATAATGTGACTAGTGAGATGTAGGCCTTAATATCTGGGTCGGGTATTACCATTCTGACCCCACAGTGTCAATCATTGCAAGGTGAACATTTATTTACTAAGGTGACATTGCAAAATTCTACATGGCATTTTACGGCAGTTGGAAACCAACGTTGAATTGGGAAAGCAAGGGGAAGTATTGATTGAGTCATATATATGCACGGAACCGTTGTTTTGATAAGAAGGGTCAGTTGCGACGCGGTCAAGCATGGTTGCATGACACGTAACAATGTACACACAGATTTACTGCATGATTCGGTTGTGGTGTATATTGCAACGCGGGGTTGCATTTACTTAGGTCAGTCACGAATTACTTACACACTGCGCGAATGTCGTTAGTGACTTAGCGTCCGGGACTAGTAACTAGAATCTTTTATACAGGATTCAATAGAGAGTTTGTCTGTGGTGGAGGAGGTGATAGAGAGAATAATAAGGTTAGATCTGACATTTGTCTAAAGAATTGAACCTTTTGTTCTTATACTCCGATTTGTGAGAGTACGTTGGGTCCAGTGAAAACCCGAGGATTCATGGTATGGTAAGATCGAGCCCCGCTGTGGCTGGATTAACGTATCTGTTGTCCTTGGGCAAGATACTCAGTTGATCAAAAAAGTGTCCGGAAACATAAGACCTAAGACCAAAGGTCTTTCTAAGACATTAGACTAAAAAAATATAAGTCGTAGAAAGAAATTGATATCTTAGGTCTTCGGTCTTATGGTTTCAGGGACAGTCTCAAGGAAAATTATTTCAACTCATAATTCCCCAAGGTTGCAGCTTTGCATCTTTATGGGTGGATTAAGATTACACTTTTTCTTGGGCGGTTTCCGGTTAAGCCAAATTCTTTATAGCATATTAAATGTCAGGTGATTGAGAAATATTAGCCTTTATTTGCCAGAAACATATGTCCATTTGCATAAGGGAAAATAAAATGCATACAAATATATATTCTTATGCATTTTTTGGAGATATCCAACATTCACTTCCTCAAGGTGTATTCTCCACTTCTCGAATGTCATCACTAAACAGTGATACCACATCCAATTATTAACGAAGAGTCAAGAAAAACAGCGGGTTAGAATAAACCAAACCAACATATCGCGATGAATACCAAATACATATTATCAAGAGTGAAACCACAATAATATGAAGAAATTTATAGACGACATTTTCGAGTCATATTTCGGAGCTCTTCATTGATTGTTACATCATCCAAGTAGGTTGGAGTTGAATGATGTCACTGACCTTTTCATTAAAGGCGCAAACAAGAGATTTTGGGACACCAATATATTGTTTCATATCTAGATTATTTCATATAGATTACACACCCGATAGATTTCCCTTGTCTTTGGGGGACTACAGAAAATGACTTGAAATGAAAGTGAAAACAAAAGGCGGTTTTCATTTGCTAAATTCTCAAAAACATAGGCTGAATTTCGTATTTGCTCTATATGAAATTTTCACAATGTTCTGTACTTAAGAAATATTTATCAGCCCTTAATACTCCTTCACCATGGGGATTTTATTGACAGAGGTTTTGTTTTACAATAGTGCAAAAATCTGCTTTCACATTTTTAGGGACACCTGTTATGTGAATGGAAATCTCTCGTGTCACTTTAATTACGATTAATACGTCTCGTTGATTATTGATACTGTATTAATAGCAATGATTTGCTTTGAAAACCTTTATACACATGATATTGTGTTTGATCGTGGAAGGTGTGAGAGGTGAGGTGATATGTGATGGTGCTTGTGTGGTTGTGTATGTTATTGAGGTATTGAGGATGTGAGTGTGTGGTATGATGTGATAGGTGGTTGACGTGTGTTTGTGAGTAGTTGATAGGGGCTAGTGGGGTTCTATACTGTTTACGTTTGTGTGGTTGTGTGTGGAGTTGAGACACCATAAAATATTGGGCGCCAAAAAATCATCCATTGTATTATATTATCATGGTAGGATCCGATTATTATCGCGTATCGGACACTTCAACGCATGATAAGGGGTTGTTGAAAATTCGAAATCGGTTCCAGCCGTTGATAGTAGAAGCAGAAGTGTATAGATTGGCCCATATTAGGCTGTTGTGGGGTTAATAAATGTGGTATACACACATTGGAGACATTTTATTCTAACATCAAAAGGAAATATTTCGGGGCCGCAAATTCACTGGGTAATGAGAAAAAATGATAAACCTTTTTCTCGATAACAAAATTCACTTTTGAAAGGTGTAAAAGGGGGGGACGAGACTGTCGATCGGGTCCCCACCTTTAATTAATGCTAATTACACATCCAGTAGAGTGCATTGCCGTGACGTAACAGACGACCCTGACGCCTTTGGAAAAAAAATGCCAAAATAATTGCTAAATCAGCCGTTTTCAGCTTCGACCGGGACAAAATGGATTTTTGACCCGCCCACCCCCCCCCCCGGGAAAAAAATTACAGATATAAAACACAAAATATTAAGGATTTAGAACGAAGCGTTGTTCATAAATGCAAATTATGTTACACTGAAGGGGACATCCACTGCAAAACCAATGTTGTTGCCCAAATTACGATCAGTAAAAGAAAGAATCAATTTCAAATGGTCAACTTTCCTGGAAATGATGTGTTTTTTATACTCGGCGACTGAACTATGCGGTGGACGTGGCGCTCTCTTTACGTCGCTGTGCGTGGGATTAGAAGAGACACGCTTCAGTACTTCAGAGAAATACTGAAGAGAATAAGGGTCTTTATACTTGTTTATTTATCATAGCCGTACCCTATTTAAGTGGAAGAACAAGGCCGCGCAAAAATTAAATTGTATCGTGACTTGTGATCTGGATGGATCTCCCAGAGATCATAATAGCATGGATTTTAAGCAAGAGAGATTGCAGAAGCAGGAAAGAAAAGAACAAATACCTCGGGTGCTATCCTTTTGTCATAATCTGACTACATCATCCCTCCACAATTGAGGACAGGAAACAGTAAAGCTTTGCCATCTATATCTGGGAGTTTGGTGCAATAGGATACATCTAGTCACTGCTCAAAACCATGCAGTGACATTTTGAAATCTCAAAAGCTTCCACTAAATAATTAAAAGTCTGACTCAGAGATTTTTTGAATATAATGTTTGTGTATTTTTGAAAATAGTCAATAGAACTAAAGAGAGTCACCCTCTAAAATGCCCAATCCAAAAGTTTGAGATGTATCGGATTTTTCGTTTCATGCAGTAAAAGGAACATTTTATGTGTAGAAAAAAAGGGCCATAGGATACTGGTATAACTAAAAGTCCGGGATCCGGAATTTATACACAAGGTTTGTGGAATTTCTATATGAAGGGGATTCGATTTGAGCTTAGCTATACTTCACACAGTGTTTAGTAAGGAAAAGCAATTGTATATATGCAAAAAACCACAATTTATTTGAAATTGAGGCGCCCCTCTCGGGAAATCTCTGAGTCAAGCCTATAATGCAACAAATCGTTAAAGGCCATGGGCCGATCGCTAATGCCTCGTTCCCCAGAAGCCACAGGATTTTACGAAAGTCGGTCAAATTTTTGGTGTCTGAAGAGGCTACTATTTTTCTCATTTACCTGGAAATCTTATAAGAGCCAAGGAATTGGGTTTGGGACGTTAGAGCGAAATGTGCCCATTTTGGGCGACCACTATTATTGACCCAGTTGTAAGGGGTACGAATACGTTTTTAGCTCTCACGTCAAAACGGATGAATTGAATTGAAATATCGGCGCCCGAAACTTTTGCAGATGGGGTTTTGAGAGGTGAAGGCCGAATCTCTCAAGATGAAAATTCATATCCTTATCGGGCCATCCACCTCTTTAAGTTGTTCTGTAACAATGTTGGAACATCTAAGTCGGGACCCACAGGCTTTTTTTTCGTTCCGAAAAAAAAAAATGGGTAGGCCTATAGATGCGTTGCGGGACTACCGCTGCAGGCGCGGATATAGGGAGGGGGCGGAGGGGGCGTGCGCCGCCCCGGTAATTCTGAAAAAATCGTGCAAAAATTCAGCCCATTTTTGACAAGTTTAGCATTGCAGCCCCGGTAATTTGACGTTTTTCAATCTGGAATCCTCCCCTCCTGGAGAGTTGGCAAATTCACATAGTGTTGGTAAAGTTCCCCGCTAGGTGTAGAAATTCATTAAGATTGTGAGTTTCAGTGATAACCCAATATGGAAATAAACCTTGTCAGCAAATTGACCACGGGAGGTCAGCAGGTTTCCTTAGGATACACAAGTGTTTTCTTCTTATTACTGGACATTTTAATAAACGGGTACAGCTTGTTTGGATAGTAGAAGGGAGTAGAAGCAAAAAATGGAAACCACTTTGCCGGTTGGATTTTTTTTTTACCAAAACTCTGGTACTTGATGGTGGTAAATCAACACGACCATTAACAGGAAAAAAAAAAATAAAATATTCCCGCCAAAAAATGAAAAAAAAACAACAACCACTTTCGCAAAGGACTGTTCAATTGAAATTTGGCTCATAATCGTAGGAAATCAACAATTACAATGGCTGAAATAAAAATTGAAAAAAGTTACTCGAGTCCGATTTAAGGTCAAAAACAATTTTGATACGGCCACCAAAATACTTAATGCTTGCTAATTAGCATAATCAACCCCAGGCGACTTGAATTTTTTTCCACCCAAAATATGAGCAACTGATATTTTAGGCAAGTGACCGTAAAATTTGGGCAACAAAATAATTTACCGTTTAAAATATGGCGCACACGAAAAACTAAATGTTAGGTCCACGTGGACCCCTCCACCTTATATACGGCGTGTTAAAAATGGACACTTTGCTGTTTCATAACGTCGACTCAGAGGTAGAATGTATGAATGTTAAAACGGTTAACCATGGTGACAATTGTGTATACTTGCAAATCATTCTACAATACAGTCATCATACTTTTCATGGCATTATCTTGTTTCACGGCCCACTCTTTCACGCGAATCATTACAACCGGAATAAAGCCTAACTTTTGTACGTTAATGTTTTGGCGGGGAAAAAAGGGGCTTGTGTGTAACACGATTTGACCTTTCATAAACCCACACCGGTATATAGGCCTATACTGAAGGTGAAAGTGGAGTTATGTTCATAACGTAATGCGTGCGGTATGGCAAGCCATAAAACAAAAAAGGCCATAACGTATGCCCCAACGCGGCGGCGAGGGCCAATTAGAATGACGAATTTCTGTGAGTATATCAAAAATTAGACCAACACGCGATTTTGCAAAGTAATTTAGCAACGCGTGGTGGAAACTCACCAACCTTAAATAATGCTAATTACACATTCCAGAAGGAGAAAGGGAAGGGAGAGGGGGAAGTGAGAGAGAGGGAGGGACTTGGTTAGGGGAGATAGAGGGAGGAGGGAGAGTTTAGGGTAAGTGAGGAATGTCTCTGTTCCTTTTGCATTGACGTACAGGCGGGTGGCAAGTGGAGGCAATGTTTCCCCCCTGACGACTTTGGAAAAAAAATCCAAATCAGGCTAAATCAGCGCCGTTGTTTTTCAGCCTTCTGACCGGGAAAATTGGCTGTTGACCGCGCCCCCCCCCCCGGAAATTTACAGATATAAACAACAAAATATTAATGATTTCGACGAAAGCGGTTGATAAAGCAAATTAATTTAAATGAAGGGACATACACTGCAAACACAATGTATTTTTGCCCAAATTAGACGATCAGTAAACGAATCAAATTTCAATGGATCACTTCCTGGAAATGATGTGTTTATACTCGTCTGACGGAAATATTGCTGCTTGCGTTGCTCTCTTTACGTCGCTGTGCGTGGGATTAGAAGAGACACGCTTCGTCAGAGAACTACTTTCAGAGACTCAGGTAAAATGTTCTTTATCATAGCGATAACCATATTTTTAAGTGGAAGAACAGGCCGCGCAAAATAATTGTATCGTGATTGTGATCTGGCATTGGATCTCCCAGAGATCATAATAGCATGTAATTTAAGCAAGATATATTGCAGAAGCATGCATAAAGAACACAATACCTCGGTTTCTAATGCCTTTTGTATAAATATGACTACATCACTAATTCCACAATTGAGGAAAACAGTAAGCTGCCCTCTTATATCTGGGAGTTTGGTGGCAAAGTATACAATCTCTGTCCAACTCTCTGCTTCACACCATCAGTTACATTTGAAATCTCAAAAGCTTCCCTATACTAAAGTCTGACTCAGATGATTTTTGAAATATAATTGTGTTGTGTATTTTTTGAAATAGTCACTATAACTTCAATAGTTCACCTAAAACTGCCCAAGTTCCAAGTTTGAGATGTATCGATTTTTTTCGTTTCCATGCAGTAACATTTATGTTTAGAAAAAAAGTGCCCATTAGGATACTGGTGTATAACCTAAATTTCCGGAATCCGGAATTTTAAACAAAGGTGTGATTTCATATATGAGGACAATTCGATTTGAGCTTAGCGATTTCATCACACGTGTTTAGATTGACAAGCATTGTATATATGCAAAAAACACCATTTCTTTGAAAATTGAGGGCGCCCTCCTCGTGAAATCTCTGAGTCCCCGATAAAAGGCAACAATCGTATAAAGCCAACATGGCCCGAACTCGCTATATCCCGTCCCCAGGAAGCCCCAGATTTTCCCGGAGTTGGTCAACATTTTTGGGTAATCAGAAGAATCTAACATTTTTCCCTCATTTACCCTGTGAAATCTTGAAGATGCCAATGATATTGGGTTGGACGTTAGGAGCGAAAATTGCCCCATTTTGGTCGACCACGATTAAATTTTACAAATGTACTGTACGTGGCTTACAGAATCCCGTTTTAGCTCTCACGTCAAAACGGATTGCAATAATCGGCGCGAAACTTTGCAGATGGGATTTTTGGAGTGAAGGCCGATCGATCAAGATGAACCTTCATATCCTTACTCGGCGGGCCATCCACTTTAGTTTGTTCTTGAACCAATGTAAACATCTAGTCGGTACCCATGCTCGTTTCCGAAAAAAATGGGTAGGAGGCCTATAGATGCATTGCGGGACTACCGCTTGCAGCGCGATCTAGGGAGGGGGGCGGAGGGGGCGCGCGCCTCCCGGTAATTCTGCAAAATCTTGCAAAATCAGCCCATTTGTGGACCAGTTTTGTCCTTTCCGCCCCCGGTAATTTTGACGTTTTTCAAATCCTGATCCTCCCCTGCCTTGGAGGAGCCAAATTCACAATAGTGTTTTTAAAGTCCCGCTAGGAGTATCAACTTCAGTTAAGATTGTGACTGTTTCATTGATACCAATATGGAAAATAAACATGTTCAGCAAATTGGAACCACGGGGAGTTGTCAGCTATTTCCTTAGGATACACCAGTGTTTTTCTTCTTAGATACTGGCCATTTAATTACAACGGTACGCTGTGTTGGATGTAGAAGGGAGTAGAGCAAATGGAAACCACTTTGCCGTGGATTTTTTTTTCCAAAAACTCTGGTCATTGATGGGGTACATCAACACGCCCACTTACAGGACAAAAAAATAAAATCTTCCCGCCCAAAAATGAAAAAAAAAAACCACTTTCCCCAAAGGATTTTTCCATTGGAATTTGTCTCATAATAGTAGGACATCAAATACAATCCCCTTTCTGAAATAAAAATTGAAAAAGTTACTCGAGTAACGATTTAAAGGGTCAAACCAAATTTTGATGCGAAGCGCCAACAAAATACTTAATAATGCTATATCATAATAAACCCCATTGCGACCTTGAAATTTTTTCCACCAAACTATGCGCAACTGATTTTAGGGCAATTATTTAAACTTTTGGGGCAAAAATAATTTACCGTTAAAATCTGGCGCACGAAAAACTAATTTTAGGTCCACCGTGACCCCCTTATACGCGTTTTACCATGTCACTTGCTGTTTCATCATACGTAGAACTCAGAGGTAAGAGGGTTAGAATTGTAAACGGTTACCATGGTGTCACTGTGTATACTTGGCAAATCATTCTACCTACAGTCAATCATACTTTTCATGGCATTATCGTGTTTCACGGCCCACGCTTCTCCTTTCCCGCGAATACATTACAACGGAATAAAAGCCTATACTTTTGTACGTTAATTTTTTGGCGGGAAAAAAGTGGACCGTATAACACGATTTGCCCTTTTCATAACCCACACCGTGTATATAGGCGCGTATAACTGAATGTTGAAAGTGTGGAGTTATGTTTCATACGAATGCGTGCCTGTGTATTGCAAGCCATAAAGGCCATCAACTTTGCCACACCGCGTTTGGCGACATTTCGGCACGCTTTTGCCAAGAAGGAGCACGCGGTTTGCAAGAAAGTAGCAACGCGTTGCGGCCTCTGCCAATTAGAAATGAACGGAATTCTGTGGACGTATTCACCAATTAGAACCCACACGCGTTGCAACGTTCTAGCAACGCGTTGTGGAAACTCACACCGCGTTGCACAAGCCTCACAACGCGTTGCGACCTTCACACGTTCATCAAAACGCGTTGCGACCTTCCGTTGGTTTTCACAAGCTAAGGGCATACGTATTCCGCACGCGTTGTAGAAAAGCACGCGTTTGCGACATTTTTGGCAACGCGTTGCGGCGTCGGGGCCAATCAAAATCATGCATTTTCGTGACCTTTTCAAAAAATAGATTCCACAACGCGTTGCGGCAATAACGTTTATGAACCTTATGGCCTTCACACGCGTTGCAAGCCTTACCACGCGTTGCGAGCTTCACAACACGTTGTAAACTCACACAACGCTTTTTGAAGGACCAATAAGGTCATAACTTATTGCCGCAACGCGTTGCGAGGTTTACGCGTTGTTAAGGTCGCACGCGTTGTGAGATTGATATTTTTTTGAAATTCCGTCACAGAAATTCATGATTTTTTTTATTTGAAAAAAGAGATTTGTGACTTTCTCGAAATGTCACAACGCGTTGTGACTTTCTCACAACGCGTTGCGACATACGTTATGACCCTTATGGCTGTGGGACCTTATCAACGCGTTTGTTTTATGGGTGGGGAAAAAGCTTGCAACGCGTTGTGAAGCTTCGCAACGCGTTTGTGAAGGTTATACTTGCAACGCGTTGCAAGTTATCTAGCAACGCGTTGTTGGTTCTATTTTTTTAAATACGTCACAGAAAAATCATGATTTTGATGGGCCTACGTCGCAACGCGTTCCGAAAATTTCGGCACGCTTTGCTACTTTCTCGCAACGCTTTCAGCAATACGTTATGGCCTTTATGGCTTGCCCATAGCCGTGCCGGCACTCTCGTCCGACACAATTTAATGTGTGTAGAACACATATTGGGTGATAATAATATACAGTACCACAAGCGATTGAATATGTTGACATTATCGACTTGACCGCGTTTGCCGTCACTACAAGTTTAAAAGAGCAAGAATAATATAGAAAGAGTCATTAGTTTCATATTATATCATATCTAACCCACATACTGTGTAATAATTTTTCACGATACTTACCAACCGCTGGGATTTTTTTCTTTCTCAGACCTATTTCCGCAAATGTTGCCCACGAGGTTTCAATTACCAATTCTTGGTGCAGAATGTTGGGTCTGTCGATGCACACAACACCCACAAAATTGTACATGCACTAACTGCAATCAATACACAATGGTCGGCATGTTTTTTTAATACATTATATATTGGCAATTTTGAGGAGCTCCGATTCACATGATTAGCATATGATTAACAAAACACGACTTCCCCTTCCATCCACGCATCCTTTACCCATATTCCTTTTCCCGGGCAACGGCGTATATCCAGTGGGTGGCAATTAGGGACTGTTCAGGATATATAGCCGGGGATTGGGAGAATATAGGGAAGTAAAGGGCCCGTAAAAGGGTAAATAATTTGTATTGTAGTGGTGTCATGTCAAATCAATACGATTCGTTTTAAATGTACATACTATATCCTGCATTTAAATCCATAAAAACCAACATTCAGTGCTGGTTGTTTTTCTTTCGTCCACATTGTAATGGCACGGGGGAACTTGCAATCCAAAATGGATGTCGAATAAACGTGTACAAAACGGCGCAAATTATGTTTTTAGAGATCAGCGTACTTCATATCCGCTAAAGTTAATTCCTCTTTTGATTACCAACACACCTTTCATATCAGGCCAAATCAATGACAAAGAGGGACACTTCTAGCTACCGTCTTGTGTTTTGCTAAATAAGCAAAATAATCCTATTGATATCATGTACACAATTTAAAAGACATTTTAAGACCCTACTGTATTACTCTGATGGCTTTCTTCCCTACCCTCCAGGTTTTCCTGTGAACCCGGTATGGAACCCGTATGGGCTGTTTTCGTTCATGATGATGTCAAGAAACCATGATAAATAAGTAAGGGGCTAGAGTATTTCCCTGAAGAACTCCTGTCCGTGGATGTCAAATAGACAATTTTCCATCACCACCAAGTAGAAATGTAACCTCTAGGCTGGTGTCCCGTTGTACATTAGGGCCTAAAGCGGCCTTACTTCTATTGCTCGTCTCAGTAGTCCTCCTTAGTGCCACGCTTTCACAGGCTACTTAGGACTGCCCAATGACCTTTGCTCATGGTGGCAGTTGGAAGAAACTTCAGGGTCCAGGGGCGTTCCCAGACCATTTTCACATGGGGGTGTGGTGGGTGTTGACGACAAAAATGTCCTTTGCCGACAGATTTTCCAAAAAATTTCGCTGCGGCCAACACTATTTTTAAACCTTAATCTTCTTACACTCCAAAAATTTTTGAGTAAAAAAAGGTCACAGCTCTTAATGTTGATTAAAAATAATTCTTAGTCAAAGTTGGTACACCTTACAACAAAGACAAAGCTGAGTATAATTCTATCTATCTATATTCTAACCTATAAACCACCCAATGACTAAGATTTAGTCACAATGAGTAAGGTAGTATCAAAATCTGAGGAGCGTGCGGGAATATCATTAAATGTTCAGTTTTAATTACATATAGTATAAACTACTGCATTGTTAGCAAAATCGGAATATTCACCAATTCAACAATCCAATATAGATCAAATTCAAATTATTCACAACTACATCTAATGTACATTAATACCCATTTTTCTGACAAGTCAACATTTTTTTTTTTCCGACAAAATTCTGTAAAATGGGGGTTTGTCCGAGACAGAACAGAAAGAAGAACCCCCCACCCCCATGAACACAGCCCCGGCTGGGTGCTACGGACCAAAGCCCACAAACCAACGGTGTTTTAAAAACTGCTTTAAAAAAAACAAAGGAAATGTTTTTTTTTTTTTTTTTAATATTTCAATTGCAAGCAAGGTATGTCTGTGTTTATATTACAATATTTTTACCCAATAAAAACAAATCGTGACCTTTGGAGGTCAGAAGAGCACTCTATAAAAGAGAATATAAAAGGCCTATGTATCACTGTCACTCAATTCTGAAAATCGCCATCTTTATTTCCATTCAATCTAAACACACATAAATATACAACTTCATGAGTACAATTTGAAGGAAGATGACCAAAAGGCCTAACCACACACCGAAATGAGCTCATAAACACCTAAACTAAATTTTTCCATTTCAAACTTATATACATTATCAAACACAAACACATAACGCACATACAAGCGAGGACTAGAAAAAATTAATTGGCACATTATTCATTGAAAAGGAGGAACACTCCTGAAACTCCTCTACGCACCCTACTCTCAAAGAGAGGTCCTAACCAGAATAGTCTTTTAAAAAGGACAAGCATCGCTGAGCTATTGTTTAACGGGGGTAGGACATCCGCAACCTAACAGCAACATCGAATTCAAAATCTAAGAAAAGCGTATCACTAAATCTTGTTCAGCATATGACCTCTTTGGGTAAGATACATTAGTCATATAAAGCTCTGATTTGACTAATTAAACGTCTTTCAATTGTATCAAGTCTTTCACACACCGTGGACAATTCCCGCATCCCTATATTTTTGTTATTGCAGTATGTGGCATTTTGCCTTTGGGATAACGATTTGAAACATTTGTTACAGACATGTATATATGCATTATTTTGTGATTATATTCAAGAAGATTTGCGGTACTTTTTTCTTCCAAAAGAAAACGTGACAAATTTTGAGATCTGTTGTAATAGTACGACGTAAAAATGTTCATAACTTTGATGAGTTAGCTGAGATGAAATAGCAACCAGGTTTGTTATCAATATAGATCTGGCATTTTCATCTGCACTGGCAATATAAGATACTCCTGCACACATAGGCCTAGAATTGGATTTTGCATGTAGGTGGGCATGGGGATGATTAAATACTGTACTTTTTTGGTCAATTAAGTTCAACACTCTTAAGAATCTCTTCAGATATTTTTGGAACTGAATTTTTTCATTGTTGTCCTGTGTATTCAGAACTAATACGTACAGGTGTTAAATTATATACATGCCCCACAATATGTCTAAACAGTATGTATTAATGCCAAATCGAATGGAACAAAAAAGCTTCCTGCTGTCCCACTGGAGGATGGCTGTCCAGAACTATTACGAGCATTAGAATTGTCGACAACAATATATATAGTTGTCGCAACCTTGGTATATTAAGTGCTATAGTAGTTGCACCAACCCATTTATAAGCAGCAGGTGTGGGAGAAATTTGTCTAACTAAAAAGATGCCTTCGCGCAATTAGTCACTGACATGTTGTTAACATAAACGTTGCTGCTATAATCAAACCACACCATAAGGATCAGTGTACTCCTATCTCTATTTGATAAGTTGACCTATCTGTGTTATAGGTTAGTTCTTGGAGACGATTGCATGTAAAAATAATCTATATCTATCCCTTATAATGTATTAGAATGATGTTTGAATATAAGTAGGTACCTTCAAACATCCGATGTAATAAATTTCGGACACTTCCATTTTGTACTGATTCTTGAATTAGAATATGAGCGCAATTGCTGTACACTGTCTACCAGCAAACGACCCAAAAATCGACCCATTTACTTGTTTGGTAAGGGCACGTACAAATGTCTCATATTCAGTTTATTTCCTGCTTTCTTTACTGGGGTCATCTATACATTGCATTGGCAAAGTTAACGCATAAATATAAACATTAACTCCTCAACATTTTGCCAAAATACGGAATATAATGTCCCCTCTTCACTAAGACATTTCAGAATTGTTCCACAACGATCAAAACATAAGTTCCATAACATTAAAGATGAGAGGTCATGTTACGCATTCTACAACATTGTGTCGAGCCCGTTTTTGTACTTCTCACCATAGCTCTCTAATAGGAGTTTTGCAAAGGTTCGTTGACTTCTATTTCCATTTTGACCCCCATTTCATAATCAATATTTCCAACAAACCGATTGAAACTAAAGTTGAAATTCATAACATGCCCATCAAATTGACTAGTATGGATCATATCATTGCTTAATAAATTGTCAGGAATACTATCATATCTGAATTGAATAAGTTCATCATACAATGTATTCCACTCGCAGTCATTTCAGCAGTCAATCTAAAAATCATCTAACCGATTTCAAATGGCTAACACTAACCTTCATTACACAGCAATTGCTGTGGATTTGTTATACGCACGGTCTTGTTCACAGCCATTATTGCACTTGTTTTGATTTTGTGATAAAATCAAAAATTTTTGGAAAATATAAGTTTTGTTATAAAATATGACGGTTCACCAAAAAATTCAATAGTACGATGGTGTTTTTTTGAAATGTATTTAAACTTCCAAAGCTTTTAACACCTCTATCAAAACCAAAACTGGATAGGCTGAATTGTTCCGCACGCGCACAGTGACACAATAATGAGTAAATCATTGAACTGCTGGAACAATGTTGCCGAAGTATATCGTAAAAGACGTGCTACTGTAGACACTTGATAGACACGAAATACCCCCGTGTATAGGTTGTACACAAAACACAAGGTGAGTGTTACAGCGACGATAATGATTTATATCATAAGCATAACACTATATAAAAGTCTTAATATAGACACCCTTGCCTGTTTTTTTTCATCAATGTTTTTTTTTGCACTTTTATTTTGCCAAAGTTTCTTTAAGTTTAAAACAACGTGCAAACTTTCGAAAGCTTTTTCAACACCAAAATTAACATTGCGTTCATGAAATCAACTATTCGTATACGACTTAATTATGCGGTAATGACTGCGAGTCCGATTTTAATACAATTCTAATACTTGATTTTACCCTCTATACATAGATTTGTTTTGAAATTCATCTAGGAAGTGAGAGTAATAATACAACTATAATACACGAGCAAATTACTTAATGCAAACTCTTATTTTGTATGTCCTTTCAAATGCTTTTCTACCAAAATGGTTTGCACTTGTTTCTAATTGCCTAACTTTATGACGCAGTATAAAAACTATAAATGGTTAACCTACAAGTTCATGCCTAAGCTGAAAGAATATGCCTAGATAGTAATAAACAAATTTTCGCAAGAATACGGTTTAAATACCAAAAGTAGTCCGGGTTTCTTGCATGAACCACTTTCACTCAAATCCTTCATACTCAGTAATTAATTCTTAACGAAAATAAATTTGTAGCATTATTTCTAATAATAACATCTTTTTCAGTAATAATAATAGTAATACTTACAAGCGCACTAGTAATGGGCACTTAGCTATTTTTCAATACAAAAAATCTTGACCTTGCATATCGATCCGCTAGGCCAATTCGTATCAGACTTCCATTAATGCAAATATCAATTACTCAATACAGTTTCGCCCCCCAACATCATTGTTATCCCGTCACCATTTCCTCAGGGTTCTTCAGTGTTCAAAAACAACGACAATGCGCTTCAAAAATTATTTTTACAAATATGTGGCACATAAATCCGCTTACATCACGACAAACATACTTTCAATATAAAATATACACTACAAGTAACATTGTACACGTAATTCTTTTACTCAGCCTTCATTTCCATTATATCAAAATTACCATCAGTAGGATACAATAACGAATAGACCAGTGCATTTGCGATGCAACTACATTCGATAGCGCCTTACATAAGTTACATATCAGTAATACAGGCCCTCTACAAATTTACTATACACGCGATCGTGTAAAGAAAGAACGCAGTCGGAACCGACTCTATTACTACGGAAATACATCTAAAAAACAGCGAATCAGGGATTACGTTTCAGTACGCGTTCAGAAAACCAGGATGGCACTATCTGTTATATGTTATTTACATTTAATAATATATTAATATATCATTGAAATGTACACATAAAAAATGACAATCAGAATCCATTTCATTTTGAAATTTACTTTGAATATTTTTTTCTTGGTTCATTAAATGATACTAGGTCTATTAATGCTTGCCAAGTGTTTGCATACCGCGATCCTTTTCAGTTGGATCAACCTGTAGGCTGTATTAGAGTTGATTTTTTTTTTGGCATACGTATTAGGACTTATTTAAATATTCGAATATGCACGTCACGGGTGACTATTGCTGTCACCTGAGTCACAGAATGGCCAGTAGGATATTTGGATGGTTTATGAAGCGATTTTCCCAAAGGCTATACCTGACTACTTCACCCCGGGTATACCTTCAAAGTAGGCTGTGCTCGTCGTGTGTAGTTCATGAAGGAAGTAAGGACGGAAGGTAGGGTAGGAAAGGAAGGTAGGTAGGTATCCTGCGTACGTATGCTTGTATGTCGTCGGGGGGGGTGTTCTGCGGGTTAATTAAAAATTGAAAAATAAAAGAAATGGCCTTTTTAAGTCGTGTATTTTAAAGAAGTGAATGGTTCTTAACTGACGAGAGTATTGAAATACCACGAAACCATTGTTTTATTATTCAAAAACATGGCAACTGATATGTGATTTGACAGTTGTCAAAACCCAAAATGTTGCATTTCCTTGTGTTCTAAGGAGCCGAATACGTATTCGAATGCATGAAACCCGGTTGATTCTCAAGTGGTTTATAGTGAGATTTATACTGTAGCTGTGGGTTTTACTATTTAAAATGTGACGCCGAACGATGATAAAAGTAACGATGGCGGTGATGATTGTGGCCATAACGATGTAATAATGAAACATCGGAAGCTTGACAATGATGCTACTGATCGATGATGATATGCTGATGATGATGATGATGATTGATGATATATGTGTATTATGATGATGATGATGATGGACATGATGATGTGATGATGACGACGATGACGGACGCGATGTAATGATGATGACGACGACGACGAAGATGGTTGAGGGTGATGCCAAATTGTATACAAACGACTACCATTATGGGTTAAAACGGGACACATTAACTGTTGCATTATCGTTCGTGGGATAATATAGCGCAGACTGACCACGATGCCCAACTGAATCTGTTTCTCTAAACTGTTTGGAGGACAATAAAAGCCCACACCAAAGCCAATTTTTTCTCGTTTTTTTAATCTTATTACATACCTACTATCCTTTAAAATAATGTACACGCTATATATATTAGATTATATATATATAGAATATATATATATATATCTATATCAAGTAATTACCAAGTATAGACCTCTGGAAAGGCAAACCGTTACTCTGAGTTTCGCGGTATACCCTCACTTACGATCATGGGTACCGATCTTCAAGACGGATGATGACTCACAGTAGTGTCTTAACCAGTAGACACGTATGTATACACTGCCGATGGTGTCACGACTGTATGGCCCATTTCCCACGTGTCGAATCTTCCCATATTCGAGAGTGCCACACTACGAGTAGTGGGGGCGCAATATAACATCATAGTAAACAGTATTTATTTACAGGTGACTATCTTTGGAATTACAGAGATGTAAAATAAATTACAAAGTATAGACTCTGGAAAGGCAACGGTTTTACTCTGAGTTTCGCGGTATACCCTCACTTACGATCACTGGGTTACCGATCTTCAGACGGATGATTACTGTTGTTGTTGTTGTTTTAAGGGGTTGCAATGCCGCTTTCAGCTGCTAAGGCTATTTGCGCAAGAACGCAATTAGCTCATTTTAAATTCCTCGCAAATTTTTAAGTGGATCTTTTACACTCGGCTTTGACAAAGACTAGTGGAGAAGCATTTCATGCATAGCTTTAATTGGTCGGGGTCATTGCACGGTGCAGAATGCAGACTCACGGTGTTTTTGTTGAATGAAGCAACAACTCCGCTTCATCGTCCGCATCATCATCATGGTGTATAATAGGAAAAATATGTTGTCATACTGTGATCGGATACCGTATCACAGATATCGCCATGGTCTTATGTGTTATCGGCCTCTTCAATAGTGGAGGAGTGGTCCATATCCAAATCCTTTTCAACCCCTCTGGTAACGCGTCCAGTTATACGCCTGAGCTGGCACATTATCCTGGTCACTCCGAGGATTTGATCAGCTGGTGTGGCTGGTTAGTCATGCCGGCTTTCTTCCGGCCAACCATGCGGCAATCCTTCTCTTATCTCGTCTATCGTAGACGGAGACTTCCGCTTCTTTTTCTTCTGCTTGTCTTCACGGTACTCTGCAGTTTCCAGGCAATTGCAGTGGTGTTTCCCAACTGCTTCCTGCGTAATGTTAACTGGGTACGCGTCTTACTTGTTTCCACACAATATTTCAGAATACTGCAGTGCCTTGACATTTCAATTTGACTACGGTTCACTGGTACCGCCCAGCTCTGTATAATATTAAGGAGCGTGTCCAATTACGGGAACTCACTGGAGTATCCATAATTTTCCGAGACCCGGTACCAATCCACGCCCTCACTCAATCAAAACCAGTGGAAGAATCCAATAATCGGATGATGACTCACATTCGTGTCTTAACCAGTAGAAATGTATGTATATACATGTTACGGTGTCACGACTGAGGCATTAATGCACTTGGTCTGTACTTTCCAAATAGTCGAGGAGTGCTCAACCAACTACGGCGTAGGGGGGGCGTAATATAACATCATAGTAACAGTATTATTATAGTCACCTGTAAATAATACTGCCTATATGATGTCATTACGCCCCCACTACTCGTAGTGGGTGAGCACTCTCGACGATTTGGAACGTACAGACAATGTGATGGAAAAGCCTCAGTCGTGACACCATGGCAGGTAGATCATACATGTCTACTGGTTAAGACACGAATGTGAGTCATCATCCGTCGAAGAAGAGCGGTACCAGTGATCGGAAGTGAGGGTTTTATACCGTGAAACTCAGAGTAAACGGTTGCTTTCCAGAGGGTCTATACTTTGTAATTTATTGTAAGCTCTCAGTAATGGGATTGAGCAGCACTCTAATTCCAAAGATAGTCACCTTAAATCATACTGTTACTATGATGTTATAGATAATATATATATATATATATTATATATATATAATATATATATATATATATATATATAATATATATATATATAGGCGAAAGAAATTGGAATGGGGTGATGTGAAAGATTAGACAATTAAGTATCGGTGTGTGTACTGGCCAAGCTTTCGCCCGCCGGGCTTCTTCAGGGCGGTGATGGTAGGGAAGAGGGGAAAGGCCGATAGGCTGTTTTTGTGTTACGAGAAGTGATGGATAATGAAGGCAATGTCCACCACATTATACAACTTTCAATAATTTTAGGTGAACTTCAAACACATATATATTGTGAACAACAGATCGAAGAGAAGACAACCCAGTTGCCTCCCATACGAGAACATATGGGTATTGCAACTGATCGTCATCTGTGAGGAATCTGTGTTCTGTACCTCACGCGACATCGGTTAAAGTCCGTTAGTCTTGACTTTCCTGGATTCAGATGCCTCTACCCCTACCTGAACTGATGAAAACATCTACCAGGACACGATTGGATGAAGGTAGAGAACAAAAAGGAAGGAAAAAATCAGTATTATCATTATAATTGGACTGCATCAGAAACAGGAAACTACATAGGCTAAAATGCTGTTTAAATAGGAATGTCTTCAGACGTGACTTGAATAGTTGCTGACGAGCTAAGCGGATCTGTTAGGGAGTTATTCACAATGTGCTGGCTGCTTATGCAAAAGATCTATCACCATAGAACTGTGTTGATGTTTGCTATTTACTCACTGGAGCAGAAATATCCATGTTCCGGTGGTGATCGCGGGATGATCTCGAATATAGGCAGGTGACATGCCGTGGAAGGCCTTATAGGTGAGAAGCCGAATCTTAAAAAACTGCCTTGTTAATTGAAAAACAAAAAGCAAATGTAGTTGGTAGACCGAGTGTGTGATGTGATCTCGTCGACGGATTATTATAAGGGACAGACGGGCAGCTGGCATTGTTTGAACTAGTGAACCTTGGGATTCTCTTTCTGGGAAGGTGCCATAACGCAAGGAATTGCAGGAATACAGCCTAGATTTAATAGAAGCGTGGCCCAATTGATGGTAGATTTTTCATAAAGGTGGTACTGTCGAAATGCCAATTTTCCTATGGAGAACCAAGCAGTTTTGCATAAGCTGTTAACATGAGTGATCATTCTTAGTGATGACTCTAAGATGGCACCAAGGTTCCGTGCTTCAGCTGAGAATTGTATAAACAGAATTGCCGATGTTCAATTAGTGGGCTGAGAGTTGCTAGCCGTTCTAGTATAAATGAGAGTGAGCGAAAAGTACAAAAATCTTGTCTTCTGTCATTCACTATCGACTTGTTGGATTACACCAGGATTCTGATGTCTCTGCAAGAATTTTGTTTCAATCTTTTTATGGCTTGATCCGATCCCGAGGGTCCGAAAGTCAGGTAGAGCTGGGTGTCATAAGCGTAAACAACAGATTGAATACCGTGGGCAGTAATGATATACTGTAGTGGGGCCACTGAACAAGATGAAGTCAATCGCTCCAGTAACCGAGCCCGGTGGGAATCCACAACTAACACGCTACAGGATCTGACGAAGCATCCCTGACTGATATAGATTGAGTTCGGCACCTAGGTATGACGATACCAACTTAAGGTTTTTCCAGTAATCCCATACAGTTCAGTTAGAAGGGTTAGGAGCTGTTCGTGGTCTATGTTGGTCAAAAGCGGCGCTGAAGTCCAGTACGCTAGCACAGCCTCTTTTTGTTTGTCAAGAGCAGCGAGATGTCATTTCTGAACCCGTAACAGGCAGGTATAAGTACTGTGATATTGCCGGTATGCCGACGGCATTGGAACATGGAGATATTATCGCATGAGATGTCTGACAAAGATCACTGCTAACTCTTCATCCAACCTTTCCGAGAAAGGCAGATGGGATATAGGGCGATAATTGAGAGGATGTTGGTGTCCAAGCAGAGTCTTCAAACAGCGGGATACAAGGATACATGATTGAGAGATTGGGGAAATACGCACGAAGACAAGGGAAAAGTTGGTAATCCTAGTTATGACAGGTAACAGACATCTAGACATAGTTTTTTAAGAGCTTAGCTGGTAAAGGGTCTAAGTTGCAGGACTGATCGATTGCTGATTTGATGGATTTCAAGACCTCCTCTTCAGAAACTGTAAAAAGTAGCTGAAGGTGCTTTGCATGACTCCGTAAGTTCAACGGACATAGAGACAGTAGTAGTATCGTGTAGACTGTTACGCAGCTTCTTGATCTTCTTATAAAAAAATCTGCAAAACTGTCAGCAAGATCTTTTGCACTCATGGGTAGGAGCCAGCGGTTTTTTCCCACGCCTGGAGACGTTAAATTACTGACTACACGGAAAAAGGTCCGTTGATCACATTGTAGTAATCTGGTTGTTATGATCTATGTCTTGGCTTTGGAAAGAAGAGAGTTGTATTTGGAACACTGATCTTTGTAAGCTTCTTTGCATACTGTGAGCCCAGTCTGTAACACTCTGCGCTCCAGCCGAGGCCGTTCCTTTCTTCTCAGCACGAAGAGCATCTGGTGTACCAAGGTGCATGAGGACGCAGAACTACAGACGCTTTGGCGAGTGGAGCATGTTCATCAAGGATCTTAGATAAAATGTTATGATATTCATTAAATAGAGAATAACAGTCAGCATCTGAAGGCAAACGAATAAGTGCAGATCGTATATCAAAGTGGAACATGTCTCTTTTGTTGCGAATTTCCGAGCGCGTGGGTTTAATACATGGTTCATGGTTGATTTTGATGACGCACTTGACAGCATAGTGGTCAGATGGCAAGTGACTATGAGTTGAAATATGGCTCACAAAATTGTCTTGCTTCCAGGTTATTAGTAGATCCAGAGTGTGGTTCCCGATGTGAGTTGGACCAAAAACTTAGTTGTTAAGTCATGTAGATTGGAATATTGAGGAAGGAGAAGACTCACGGTCAACAGCAACATCAACTGTACATTAACGTCTCCAGTTAGGAGAAAATGGCCACTACCAACTGTCAAAGTAGCAAGAAGAGAGGAGAATTCGTGTAGAAAACAATTGATGAGGTGAAATTTATTTTCTTGTCAGACTTGAGTTGTAGATTAGAATAAGTTGAAAGGAGGAAGAAGTGATGATTTGTACCTTCATATATCCATGGAGTTAAACTCGCAGGTTCGTTTATCTAAATGGAGGACCATCCCTAACGGAGAATAGCGTGTACCTCCGCCTCTGCTTGACGGCGGGCTGTTGAGAAGATGACGCTTATAGTTAGGTAGAGTATTCTCGATATCAGCAATGCTACATCATCCTGCCATCTCCAGTCAGCCAAAGATACGGTAATGGCAAAGATATCCAACCGATTGCTGATGATGAAGTCACACAATGCAGCTGATTGGTTTTTGCCTTAATAGAACTGGCAGTCCAGGGTAGCAAAGCGACTCATTTTGGTTAAGATCGTTAACTATTCGTACTTAATTAAGTTACTTTTATTTATTGTGTTACCCTGATACGAACAACTGTTGATTTTCTGATGCAAGTCTTCGTAGCAATCCTACGTTTTTTGTGTTTGCCACCACGGCTTCCACGAAAATAAAAAAATGACGATCGAATTTGGACGTCAGATTCGGCACACATACACGAAGGCTAACTTTCAACGATACAAAAATCTTTTGCTTGAGGTAAGTTGGGGGACGATGCTTGTGGATCACGAATGCCCCTTTGAATGTTTAAATTTATAAGTAAGTTTATTTCAGCAATAGCCCTGTTTTTGCGTATCTTATCTTGTTGATTTTTCAGTATTTTAGGAAGCCTTGCGTAGAGCATTTGTTCTGCACACTTTGTACCATGCAGTGTCTTCATCCCACGTTGCAACAACATTATCTTGTAACGATTTACCCACTACAAATTATCTGTAGGTACTTCATCATATACTATTAGTATCTCCTTAGTTTGTTATGACTTAAACTTGTTAAAAAATATGAATATGGAAGTGTTCAATACAAAGCCCTATTTTATTTGGGAAACCTGAGGTGAATGTAAACTAATTATTGTGTCCATCCAACTCTATTATACATTAACAGTTTTATTTCTTGCAGGTGTGGAAGGAACTCTCTGGCCAACGACGCATTTCTTTTCGTTCATACTATCGAGCAACTCCTTCCATCGTTTATCTGTTTTCAGCAGGTACAGATTACCTGTAATGGAACCAGCAAGTAAAAAATAAGTGATAACATAACACACTTTTCAACTACATACAAAATTATAAGACTGTGGATGGTATTTTGCAAATTTTGACTTTTCATTGTGAGGTCTCCCTCAAATATTGTTTATCCGAATCATGGCTAGCTATGGCAGTACTCGTAAATGAAAGAAGCACATGCTTAAGATTAAACTGGCTGGAAAACAAGGTGATGTCGTGTCTGGGTTTTTATGTTTTTTATAATTGGTGGACTGATCATGAACCTACCGCGAAGAACAACACATGGATGCTGAAATTTCCAACCAAATTCAGAGGATTTAATTTCCAGAGACAATTTTCTTTTTGCCATTTACCAATGCCCGGATGCGCGGGCTTCAAGATTAATAAAAAATTGTGACGAGGATAAATAGTAGAGCTATCAACGTATAGATTACAGTAACAGCTTTAAATGAGGTTGATAAATATACTTATTTGGGAGCAAATATTAGCAGTCAAGGAGAAGGGGGGGACATTTTTGTAGCCATTGTCATAATAGCCAGTTGTTCCATTGGGCAAGTCTCTGTTTCGCATGATTGTTTAGTGCAACAAGCAACTGGTGGGCTCGTCAGTGTTACCAATCACACACACACCTTCGAATACTGCATTATGGGTAAAGGGGAAAAGGGTAAAACGCACGCTTTTCAATAGCTTGTTGAATCTGTGATGATATACGTAACGTAGAAGCACACACAAATACAACCTCTCTCAGGTGTTCCCTCGGCCTGATTTTTTACAAAAAGAAATAACCATTTCCCCAAGAAACAAATTATTAATTTTTCTCAAACTTAATGCAAACTGTATAAACAGTTTCCTCTGCTACGTCTTAAGTAAAAAAAATCAATTCAATGCAAACATTGAGGGTTTTGGGTTTAGACGTACAGTATAACTAAGTCTACCCCTCAGATTGATTGCACTTCGTGGTTCAAAACAAAATCTCTTTGAAAATCACTCCCTGCTGATGGAGTACCAAGGACACCCCCGGGGACCACTTACTTTCGTCAATTACCATTCTTATTCAGTGGGCGGCTTTATCAAGCCAACACGCGATATTCGTTGGTTGTTTGCCTATCTTGTAGGCGACGATTTAGATAGGCGTCGTCGCGCAAGTGTTTACTCGCAGGATAATAAGGTTACGCAGTGCACGCAGCTAGTACTGGTTGGTTTCATTTTTGACAGCGAGAGAATAGAGTTTTGCCCTTTTGACTAATATTATTGAATAAAATATTTCCGGTGATTAAACCACCAAAACTAAATAGAAAAGATAACCACGGATACGACTTTTTTGTTTTGCCTATCGTACGTAGTGGCATGCCGGCGCTGTCAAAAATCATTGGACTGCCCCATCCAAATGACACGATATTAGATATGCAAAACAACAAATCCTATCTTTTATTCTCATAATTAAAGTTGCATTTCGTGATTCCCAACACCTTCTGCTTTATATTTATTTTTCACTAGAGATCCTGAGAACAGCTTTATTGCACAACTTTTTGGTACTCCCCGACTTGCGGTTTGTGTTATTAGCAAATACTTCGTTTCCCACGTTCCCACAGGCCACTGTGGCTATAATTTCTGTCTGTACGTTTACTGACAGAAAATACGACTGCGAAATTTCCTTACAGATACGACCGAATTTGCACGTAAGAATGGGTACACATGGATTACTAATGTAACGGTTCAGATGATTAAAATCTCAGTTTTTTGAGTAAGTCGGGAGGACGGGCTGTGATCACGAAATGCCCTTTTTCTGACCGGTGTAAGCATATATAATAGTCAGGCAGGGGCACAGTCCGGGGCTCCATAGACATACGGAATAACGTGAAACTAATGTTTGCGTGAATAGTCAACTGAATCGATTGCCCTATTGTTCATCATTGTTCCCGGGAAAAAAAAACTAAGAGTACACCGACTATAATTACTTCTACACCGGCTTGAATAAGAAAAACCAGTCTACATAACCTACGATGATGAGTCCTCTCTTTGCACGTGCTATGCAACATTCCTGGGTGTCGTCCGCGATGAAGCCGCGATGATGTTTCTTCCAACCGTAAGTTGGGTTCTCTTTCAATTTTCTACCCTTGCAAAGAACGTACAGTTTGATATATTACAAAATCCCACTCACTTCCTGCAAAGAATATATCACCCCTATCATCACTTTGAGCACACCAGTGATAAATTCACGGTGGTAGCAGCACTAAATAATGAACCTTCATGTCGCAAACAGTGAACTAAAGTAACTACCATTACATCTTAAAATGAATGTATGATTTACCTTTACTCTTAATCACAGTGCGAACATCATAACAGATGATAGGTGATGTGACTTCAAAGCAATCTCAAATTTTCACTTGCTTTGCAGTTGGTACTGGGTCAGTATGACAATTTTCATTGGCTTTTGTTCTGTGACAGTTGATCGTGTTGAAAAGAGTTGCGTCGATTCTCGCCTGTTTTAGAGTAAACAGTTTAGTGTTTCACTTTAGTGTTATTAACTACGATACACATGTTTTTTATTATAAAACGGCATCAATTTAATGTACAAATATCTTATAGCAGTACCAATAAAAACAAGATCATCATCATCATCATCATCATTATTTCATCATCATGGTATAGAAATTTGCCATCCCCCACCCCGAAAAGGGGAGGGAAGCACAAATCCACAAAGGTTAGAAAGAACGGAGTAAAAAGAACATTCATTGGCAAAAGCGAGAAACCACGCAAATAGTGCAAGTAACCAGATGTGAACCAGAGAACCAAGAGGAACATTTTAATAGTATAAAAATAAAAATATGTTAAATTACTAACATGATTGACAGACTGATTATATCATGAGCTGTTTTGGAAGCTATCTGCACCAATATGGGGTGAAGACTTGGCTTCCAACAAAAGTCTAGTAGGTCAAAATTAAGGGGGTTCAGACCAAATGAAGTCGAAGCTGAGTGTGTTTTTTTATTTCAATAAAGAAATATGTTAAATAATAAAAATGAATGGATAGGATTATATAATGACTGTTTTGGAAGCCAACCACACCAACATATAATAAAAATTATAAATAATGTTAAATAATAAAAATAAACTGATATGATTATATAATGACTGTTTTGGAAGCCATCTACACCAAAATATTATAATAATTATAATAAATAATGTTAAATAATAAAGTATTATATTATAATGACTGTCTTGGAAGCCATCTACACCTAAATAATAATAAATATTAACAATAATAATAATATGTGTAAAATATAAAAGAATTTATAGGATTATATAATGACTGTTTTGGATAGGATTATATAATGACTGTTTTGGAAGCCATCTACACCAAAAAATTAAAAATAATAACCATAATAATTTAATACTAATAGTATTATAATAATAAAAATAATAATAATATAATAAAAATAACCATAATAATTTAATAATAATTAGTATTAAATTATTATAATAATAAAAATAATAATTATAATTATATAATGATAAAAAAATGACATTTTAATAATAATTATAATAAGTAATTGTAAGTAATAAAAATTAATTGAGATTATTATATAATGACTGTTTTGGAAGCCATCTACACCTAAGTAATAATAAATATTACTAATGATAGTAACGTGTTAAAAAATCTAAAAGAATTTATAGCATTATATAATGACTGTTTTGGATAGGATTATATAATGACTGTTTTGGAAGCCATCTACACCAAAATAATAAAAAAATAACCATAATAATTTAATAATAATAACTAGAATAATAATTAGTATAATTGAAGTGTTAATTTTAAAAATTAATAAAATATTATGAAAACAAAAACAAATTTTAAAAATGTAATTAAAAATATTACAAAATAATAATAATAAAAAAATAACATTTATAAATATATTTAAATAAGTATAATTAGTTAAAAGTCTACTATAACGTGTTTGGAAGCCAAAGTCTGTGTAACAACAAACAAAAGGTAAAAAATGTGGGGGGTTGGGATTATTATGTAGTCTTTATGTTGTGGAAGCTAACTGTGTATAACCCTTACACAGTGCTTTGGATAAATTGCTACTGCACGTAGATTTACGACCGAGTTTCGTGAAAGGCCCCTGTTGTATACTGCTCTGTGTGCGCACTGTCCCCTTAACTTTGTGTGAGTGTGCAGGCTTGCATGTTATTGACAAAGTTGGTAGACGTTTCATATAGAAGTCCCATGGATGCAAATGAGGTATTGCTATTCATTCCGTCAAGCGCTACTGTACAACGTCATACAGCGCATGACGGAATTAATTGTAATACCTCATTTGCATCCATGGGATGCTATGGGACTTCTATATGAAAAGCTATGAAACGTCTACCCAAAAGTTGTCCAAAGGTGTGAGACATATAGGATGGTCATAAAAAAAAAAAAAAAAAAAAATGATTTTAATAATTTATTATGAATTTACGCTTGGTTTTGCTCTCCTCCCGTGATAGGGATTACGAATCGACAGCGCAGAAGGGCATGGCCTATACCCTATTACACAGTGCTTTGGATAAATTGCTACTGCGCGTAGATTTACGACCGAGTTTCGTGAAAGGTCCCTGTTGTATACTGCTCTGTGTGCGCACTGTCCCCTTAACTTTGTGTGAGTGTGCAGGCTTGCATGTTATTGACAAAGTTGGTAGACGTTTCATATAGAAGTCCCATGGATGCAAATGAGGTATTGCTATTCATTCCGTCAAGCGCACCTGTACAACGTCATACAACGCATGACGGAATTAATTGTAATACCTCATTTGCATCCATGGGATGCTATGGGACTTCTATATGAAAAGCTATGAAACGTCTACCCAAAAGTTGTCCAAAGGTGTGAGACATATAGGATGGTCATACCTAGTTGAACAGGATGTCGACTTTTTCATAATGAACTTATTCTGGGCTTATCTGGGCAACCGCTGTGCACTATATTGAAAATTGGCCGAATTTACATAAATTGGGTGTTTTTCCAACTACAATGCCCCAAAAGATTGGGCTAATCTACTTTGCTGCTCAATTTTCCAAGTTACTTTTTTCGGCTAAAATTCATAAATAAATTGGGACTCGGCTATTTTTGTACAGTCAGTTGGACATGTTGGATTAGACCAAACCAATGATGATGATGATGATGAATTTTCCGGACTTGGGGGTTTTCTTTTAATGTTCTGTAGTGTAAGATATGAATATGTTACCTTTACTGAACGGGTTTCTATTATGCTTTTAAATGCCGTTTTCAATCAAATTCATCTAGTTACCACAAATCGATCACTGTGGCTTTATTTTTTTAATAATAACCCTTACCACTTGATAGACTTCCTGCATATTAGCCTTTGACATCTCATTTCCCTCTTCAGTGTGGACGCTGAGTGTTTCCTCTCGACCTATGGTGTGACAAAACACCGTTGGTTGATGTTCACCGCCAGGCCATCTGGATAACAGTTGCGTACATGCCCTCAATGGGGTTACAGTTTTCGCTGTTTTCAGTCTGCCGTTGTAGAACGAATTTGATGGGAATTCGCATATTGCTGTGTGCTTAGAATGGGAATAAATAGTTTAAAAATAACAAAACACAAATTACGTAAATTAAGAGATAAAATAAGTTGAATAAACATGACAAGTGGAAAACAGCGGTAGCTGAATTTGGCAATGTGAGCCTCTGGTTTGCATATAAGTAATTGCTATAAACGGCATTTTACAAGATATTTTCAAAGGCTTATTAAAAGCTAACATGAAATGTGTGAAAATTTTATTTGGTATAACTGAAGCACCTTTTACCGTACCATAACTTGTATAAAAATAGTTCAAATTTCATTTCTGATATAATTCGAATGTATTTTCGATATTACTCCAGATATTTTCAGTTCTGATTCATTCATACTATTTTACCAACCAATAGCCTCTCTGCAAAGTAAAAGAATACACCAAGCCATGCTGTCTTTCCATGTACTACATACCATTCGATACTGCGTGTCTAGCATTTCCATATCCTTTGAATACCTCTCCAGTAATGACACACCCATTCCAAGTTGTTGCGCTGTCTCCTCTTGGATGATCGGTCTGTATACGTATAATTATATTGAAAATATATGTAACTTTGGAAATGTTAACAGAAGTGGGAATCTTACTTATAATATATATGCGATGTGCATTTTGCTTTAAAAAAACATTCGTTTGATATTAATCTTGGATGTAAAAATTACGCCATCATTCATTAAGGTAAGTGTTAAAAGTTATATTCAACGGCAGCGGAACTGGGTGGGGCAGGGAGCATGGCCCTTCTCTTTTGGAATACAAAGAATTGTGTTATTGGGTCTTTTCTATGCATTGTCATTTGTCCACGTTATATCAAATCATTGTGGTGGGCATGTCATGTCACTATCCATTTCAATCAAATTCCTATTTTCAAATGTGTAATCAAACCTCACAATGAAATTTCATAGACCTTTTTCTCACAGACGTTTCGCCATTCATTGCATCAGTCGATTGTGTCGGTGTTAACGACTATTTTTTGTGCGGTTTACTTTCCGCACTTCCATCGCTCATGCAGTGATTTCATTTTCTTGACCGAGGATACTCTGATTTTGTTTTGGTCGGCTGAAGAATCGAAACCCTTAGCCACTTCCAAGGTCATTTATGGTAGATAAAAGTACCCATTTCTATGGACTTCGTTTCAAATATATACCCATTTTTCTAAATTATAGCCTAGAAAAGCACGAAACCAAAACTAAATAGCCTATAGACTATAATATCGCGTATGACTCGTCATACGCATCTGCCGCACTAATATCAGTACACGAAATCTGCCTTTTTTTCGCCTTCAACTTCAGACAACTAACATTTCGCTTCTTGCGAAACATTCACGGCAGAGTTACACGCTTTGTGTGGAAATTATGATATAAATCGATAATTGATAGCTATTGATGATACACATATGGCTCGTATTGAGTATACTAAGTTGAAGTGCCAATTTCCCCCCCCCCCCACTGAAAATCGTTCGCTGTCGTATTTGAAATCGTATTTGAAAGAAATTCTGTATATACCAATATTTAGAAAAATACGTATTATAACAATTATTCTTCTACTGGGAACACCCAAATCTGCATACAAAAGACCATTACTTTATTTGATGCACGTAAGCTTTTGTAACAAAAATAATGATTTTGCTTCTCACAACATGACATATACATTGTTATAAATCAACATTATTTCCATGTATGAGTACATGATAATCTTTCGATTGGGAATTTGTTTCAACAACTCGTACTTACTTTGTTTCAAAAAGTTTCACAAAATATAAAAATACACCTTACGAACATTTCGGTTTCCAAATTGCCTAAAGGTCTATCTAAACATTCTGCATTTAGCCTATACAAACTTATTGTATATCATAATTAAAGTGCATTTCGTGATTCCAGCACCTCCAGTTTTATTCGTGGTTCCCTAGATATCCTTGAGCAAAGCTTATTCACAAAATTTGAGTTGATCCCGATCTTGCGGTTTTTGGTTATGAGCAATTGCTTGTTTCCCACGATCCCATAAACTACTGTACTGTAATTTCTGTCCGTTTACGGACAAAAAATGCAAAAGTGCGTATTTCTTACAGATACAACCGAATTTGCACGTAAGATTAGGTACACGTGGATTACTAAGGTTAACGGTTCAGATGATACAAACAATTACAGCTTAAAGCATTGTTTTATTTTCAATTTCAAATATTGGGCCAAAACTGGGCTAAACTGACCCAGAATGCTTAGAATGGATTTGTATCGATGGTGTAAGCTTCGTGACTTTTTCATTGCAGGTCATTTTGAGCCCAATGTGTACATAGTCAAACTTGACCCAAAATTAGTAAATTAATCAATATGGTTTGCGGGCCAGTGTATCAAAAAGTACTCAGGAAAAACGTTTTGATGGCGTAGTTTGTCACATGTTACAAAATATCCAACTATGTCGATTAATATTCTTAAGTTAACTCTTATCTTAGTAAGAGATAAAAAATAGTTGGTCCTTTTAAAACTAAATTTACCTCAAAACTGGGAAATGCCAATACCTAGCTTTTCTATTATGTTCTCAATGTATAAACACATAAATAACTTCATTGGATCCCAAATTATTGGTTTTATCAAATGAAAGAATATGCATTGATCTTTCATTTTGGGCCGATTGTTTACATATTTATGTTGACCATTAATTGGTCCAATTTGAACCAAATTACAAAAGACAACGCTTTATATATACATGGAAACACATGACCTCAGAATGCATTTCAACATGTTAGGATGGTATGCTTCACATTAGCATCTAATTTTAGACCATAAAATAAACGTTTTAATTAATTTACTAATGTGGGGTTAATTTTGACATTTGTGAGCCAATTTTGAACCTAAAATTAGACATTTGCAAAGACCAACACGCTAATGTAGACACCATGAAGACGTGATCCCACAAGATTGGATGTTTGTACCAAGCCGTCAAAACTTTTTGAGCACTTTAAGAAACATTGGCCGACTAGGATGCTCTAGCATGTTTTGTATTTTGTCTAGTATATGCCAAAAAACCTTCATTAAGTTGCTTAAAGGTCCCAGGAAATGAGATGATAAACCTACTCCAAATCTTTATGGGACATTCCATTCCAATAAACAGGGCCAGAAAAAAGAATACACTACCAGTGACATCATTAGCGAAACTATTGATTTTCAGTCAGTGTCATGAATAAATTCACCTGGAATTTTCTAATTTATACTCTCTGAAAAATCAATAGTTTCACTAATGATGTCATCACCAACCCAAATATTGAATGCTTTCTAGTCCCTCCTTGTAGACTTGACACAAACCACATCAATTCTATTTGCATTTCCTGGGACCCTTAATATTTTGTAGTGTGTTATTTGTTGTATAATACCGTATAAACCCACCTGAGTTGTTTATGGTCACCAACAAGGACTATTTGTTTTGGTTTCGTGTTCACAAGCGGAATCAATGTCTCTGGCTCACTGCACATCCCAGCTTCGTCAACTATACACTGAATGATGTTGGTATATTGTCTGATATTATATTGTCCGGCTGTGTTACATGTACATAGTATCACTTGGTGCTTCTGCAGTTCTTCACGCTTCAAAAAAACAGAGGGAAGTAAACAGAGAGAAGTAAACAGAGAGGTAATGAATAACCAACTGGAGCTAAAAAACTTTAATGTGGCATAAAATTTAAGGAGCAATGTTTCAGTATAAAATGAGGGATTGTGATGAAGACGTACGACTTTCTCCTCGAAGTCCTTCATCAGGTCTTCAAACTCTATTGCAGAATCTCCTCAAAAGAAGGCGCCCCGAATATTATGTTACTCATCGGCAAGTGTCACAAATTAATGCAGGCCTATATGTATATGCAACTGGGAAATGTGTTTGGAAACTTTCATTTCCATTTACAACAGTAAACTTCATTTAATTTAATATTGTCCACGAGACACGTGGTCCCGTAATTGATTTCAAAGCGTTTTACAATCATCCACGTACAACGTCGTCTCTGCAAACATGGCAGTCACAACCGATATCAGTAGTGTTGTTTCAAGCTTAAAAACCTTCTTGGAAAAGGAAAAGCTATGGAAATCATAGATTGCTACAATATGTAATAGAGAGAATGGAAATGCCTTGGCAGATAACAAAACATTGTCGATTTTGACAGGCAAGCAATCATTCGTAAAGTGCATCACTTCTACCAGAGGAAGGAATTTCCCACATTATATATACTGTTAACCACTCTTCGTCAAGATAATGTATTAACTTCACTGGTGGGAGAACGAGTCTCTAAAACTATTGAAAAGCCTTGGATTTAAATAAAAACCGAAGCAGAAAGAGCCGAAATCGTTTATTGCTACATCAATATCTACTTAAAAGTAAAAAGATCGGGCAAACTAAAGAACCTTCATAAATCATATATCTCAACGAAACATGGATTAACACCAGTCACACCCTGTCGGATAGACAAAGATGGAATTGGCGGGTTCCTAACACCACTGGGGAAAAGACAGCGGTTATACATGCTGGAAGTGTTCATGGGTTTGTTCCCGAAGCCAAACTCAGCTTTGTCCTAAAATACGAATCAGGGGATTATCATAACGAGATGAACGCTAAACGTTTCCAAGGTTGGATGGAAACACATTTATTTCCAAACATACCCAAACAGTACCTTATCATAATGGATACTGGAAGTTGGCATAGCGTCAAAGCCGAGAAACTTCCGACATTCAAATAGCAAAAACAAATAAGAAATGTAAGAATGCTTGAAAAGCCGGAATATCGCATTTCCCGCCAAGTACACGAAAAAAGGAGCTCTACAATTCTTCAAGCACAATAAACCACCAGATCAAAATATAAAATTGACATTCTGGCTAAAAAACATGGCCATGAAATTAAATACCTCCCTACTACTCTGACTTGAACCCTGAAAAGATGATATGGACCAACATGAAGGGTTATGTTTCTAGGAACAATACACAATTCAGTATGGCAGCGATTAAGAAATCATTTGTTGTGGCAGTGGAAAATTACAGCTTCTGACTGGCAAATACAGTGCGACACATCCTTAATGTGGGGGACTCTTATTGGGATAAAGAGAACATCTGTGACATTCAAATTGAACAAGTTTTGTTGGAATTTGTTCTCTGACAGCGAGAGCGAATCGAACGCAAGTGAGGATTAATGAGGGGTAAGTTGTTATTTATGGCAGCAAAATTTTGAATACAACAATTTTTACAATAAATTCAATAAACTTATTGAATAATACAAAGACAAACCTTGAAAATATCCGCATACACTTTATATAACATGATATAAACGTGAAACATATCCAGTTTGGCCTATTGAGATGTTATTAATTCTGTGGATACAAAATACCTCATCTTCCGAACAGTGGATTGCGTGTAAAAAAAAGTTTTGAAAGTCTCACGGTCGTTTAGATTTACTATAATATAAAATCATTTCACTTTTAAGCACTCACTTCGGCAAAGGTTACATTACGCTTGTATCTGCTAAAATCTTCATCACTCGGTATCCGGCCAGTTTTCTGATGAAAGGTAGTCTCGAATGTTCGAATCACTTCAGCATAACGGTTGGTTCGCTTGCGTATCCTAAAATGCAGCGCTATGTCCTGATGTCCAGGATCCATTTTGACATCTTCGGAATCCATTTTACGTTTCGGTCCAGGAACTCCAGGTGGCGGAAAATCTTTGTACTCCATACTTTTGCTGTATACTCTAAGCATTGAAAGTTTGTGATGTGGCCAAAATTGCTTAAGATAGTCTAAGAATAAGAATATCAAAAGAAAAGAGGAGAAACGAGTTACATTTACCTGAAAATGATAAAAAGGCATGATATATAATGCAAGTATATAGTACATATAGATGAATGTATCAAAGATTAAAGTTAATCTGTTTGCACATACAAATTATTAAATTATTATTTATTATTAAATTATTCACCAATGTTTACAAACCACGTGAATTTGTTTTGAAACGTCAAGAAAGATGTAATGTTACATGATATTAACAAACATAATTTGTAGTGAATAGTCAAATTGCGTTCATACATACTTGGCTAGTCAAGCATTGAAGCTTGACAAGCCAAGTCGCATGTCGGGCCCACCTCGCTAACCTACTCCAGGAACTTGACTAAATGTTCAGTGCTGGATTCGTGACATTGCCGATTCTTTAAAGTCTTTGGTGTGTTTTGCTATTTCTTAAAAATTATAACAAGAGAAGATTGTCAAGTACAACGTCGGTACAGTGGACTTGAGACACACGTCGATGCTACTCTCAGGCGAAGGAGGTCACGAGCAACATTTCGCGGAAAGTGGACTTGGTCCACTTTCTGGGCAAGATTTGCGTTCACTCATACTAGTAGTCATGTGTCAGGACAGTCCAATACACTCACATTTTGAGTAACTCGGTCAACTTTGTAATCGACTTTAGTGATGACTCTGCCACCTTTCAAACGCGTTGCATTTACGTTTAGTCATCACAAAGTCAGTCGGTCATGACAAAATGCTTTTGTGTGAACACGCCCTTTAGTAACCATTGGTAAAAGAGACACATTTGAAATATGCAAAGATCGTACCTGCAATGACATCGACTGACTTGTTTGACGGACCACAGTAAAGAATTTGAGGACGTCCTCTCCCTGTATCCCGCAGTGTGCTGTTTTTCTTTGTGAAAAAATAAACAAGACATGCACCTGTCACCGTCTTTCCCGTACCTAGAATTAAAAAAATATATATTTGTTTATTTAACATTTGGAACAGAACTAGAAGAGAATCCCCGATTTGTTTACAAGATACATGAAGCAACAGGATTCCTAGGTTTTATTTTGACAAAAGACATATAATTAAAAATGACTTCTGGCGACAAGTTGTAGCTAAAAAACCGATATGCATAGCAAACAAGGAACACATTTTGAATAATTGTCAAAAATGTCAGATATGGAGGATAACAACACTCTCCATATTCTTCATAAACCATTTTAAGGCACAATCAGTGATTGCTAAATTAAAATCATCAGAAATCAGATTTGTGCATTTAACAGGTATAGGTGTGCTAATATACCCTACAAATGATAAGATCAAAAGCAACCTAATGAGTAATAAGGGGAATATCGTATATTTTAGTCATTATTGTCCATTCGGACACTCACTGCAAAGCGTGATGAAATGGAGATTTATATATTTGAACACTGCTGCCTTTTCCTGTCAATTTTTTCAGTTGTAAAAAGTAGCTTATGCGAATTAAATTTAAAAAACAAAACAAATGGAATCCACCAATCCAAAACCATAATGTGAAGAGTTACTTTAATAACATCCAACATTAGATAACTTTATTCGTGGTGAGCTTCACGCTCTCAAAGAGATAGTGATTAATTTTACCGACAAGAGACAGAGACGCCATTATAACTATGGACATGGAGTCAACAATCAGGAAGGGCATCCTCAACTTTCAAAAAAATTCGCCATACCGAACACCTCGATGAGGATCCACACAAAATAACCTTAACACTTCAGCATAAGGTATTGCGCACTCCCGTTGGTGTATGGGGGGGGGGGCTCATGTGGACCCCCCTCTGAAAACCACTTTGCCTTTAAATTTTTTAAAACTCTGGTCATTGAAGGTATATCAACACGACTACATAACGGGAAAACAAATTAAAACCGATTCAAAATGGCCGTCAAAAACCCGAGTTTGTGTTTCGACATTTTTCTCCCGCCGAAAGTTGAAAAACACTCTCCCAAAGGACCCTTTTCTATAAAATTTGGCTCATAATAGGAGAACATAAATACGTTTACATACATTGCTGAAATTTAAAAAAAAAAGTTACTCCAGCACAATTTAAGAGGCAAACAGTTTTTGAATATTTTTTAATCCCAAAGATCGTGTGTGTCTTAGTCACCATTTTTTCTTTTTCTTTTTTTCACCACCTTTTGGTAGAATCGGTGGCTTAATTTATCATATTTGCTCCTATTTCATCGGACCACATTTAGATTCATGACATGTAGCTATTCTCTTAAAAAATGCTTGTTTAACCCCGTCTTAATCCAGGGCAGGGGGGTTCGCTCAGTGAATATGAGGGAGAGAGAAAGAGAGAGAGAGAGAGAGAGAGAGAGAGAGAGAGGAAGAGGGATAGGGATAGAGAGATAGAGATAAAGAAAAAGAGAGAGAACTGACTTGGCAGAGGAAAAAGATTACCGGGTGGTCCTTGTATGACTGTAAAAGGCTGGCTGATCGCTCGTCGTAGAGCTCTCTTTTGTGACACATTTAAAGACGGAAATGGCGATCCTTGAATTTCTAGATCATCCCAGTCCTCCACCAGTCCCTGTCTGTCAGCGATGTCTATTTAAAAGAAATTTTACTTGAAAATTATTGTTTATTATATCGTCATGTGATTGCAACAAATTCGTAAATGACATTTTTGGCGAAATTAAGTTTTAATGTATTATGACAAAGTGTGTTGTTGATATATATTTCAACTGACAGTCTTTATTTATTGTAAGGTTATTAGGCTAAATAGGCATTATTAGGCGTGATACGACATTGTTGCAATTAATTTAATTTCTGTTGAGTGCAATAAAGTCGTAATTGAGATATACGAATTTGTTGCGAATTGCACTCACAAGGATAACTAGTTCAACGCCATTTTATTTTTGTAAGGTGATGGTTTAAGGTGTCCAAATAAAAAAAAATCCCAAATATTTTGTGAAAGGTCCATTTTCAATTTTTACTAAATTTATACTAATTTTTGCGAAATAACCTTAATAACGTATCCAACAAAAAATAGTTACGATCTTCTTACACTCAACCTTACACTCATGTTTTGAGTCATTCCGTGCCTACCAGTCAACTGTGTGACCACCGTACCCTTTCGTTCTTATTTGGCGGAGTGATAGACCTTATTGAGAAACAAAAATTACGAAATTTTGCGTTCATAACTCCATTTGTTTTCTGGCTAAAGCAATTTGAAATTAAGGGGGTCGATGTGCCACAACGCAAATGTTGACATTTTGGGGAGGCGATAAGCTCTAAAAGCGGGCAATCATACTTTAAATATTGTTATTCTAAGGAAGTTTTAATGAAGATTCCAAATATTATTTAATCAGCAAAACAAGTAGGGATTCCGCGAGTCACATCATCTCCAAAAAGAAGAGAAGATAGGCATACCGTTGACTTTTTACTCCTTTAGACTTAAGAATTTGTGGTGCATTTTGCAATTTAATCCCTTTTTGTGACCTGTGACCTCAATAACGAAATTGCCCAAGTGTGCCAGACACACTGGTCTATTACCCCACAATAATATTGCATTAGTGTGTACCTCCACGCCCATACTGTGGTCATCAATAAGGCCGCCTCTATTCCAAGTCATTTACACAATGAAAAAAGAATATCTGGTTTTTCGACGAAAACCTTTTTTTTTTAATTTAAAAAACAGTTTTTTTTAATCGAAAAATATTGGTTTATTGGCCGAGACAATATTGGTAAAACCCTTGATTATCAAATAACTGTTTCGATTTGAAAAAAACCGGTGTGAAAGCAACCATAGTCCGGCGGGAGCCATAGTCCGGGCTCCATAGGCGATAACGGAATAAAGCGTGAAACTAATGTTGCGTAAAGAGTCAACTGAATTGAGTGCCCTATTCCTTGCCGTTGTAGCCGGACTGTGAGTACGACGGACAATAATTACTTCTACACCGGGTTTATTGATTTTGCACAAGGTGTTTTTTTCTATTTTAGTTTATTAGTCGAAAAACCAAGTTTTTCAAAAACCATGTTTATCGAATTTCAGTAACCAAGTTTTTTCGATTCTAAAAACCAGGTATATCGATTCGAAAATCAATTTTTTTGAAAAGCTTTGTTTTTCACCCGATAACCTATCGGTCGATAAACCAGGTATTTTGGCGAAAAAAAGTGTTTAGCTTCTATTTTGAATAATACTTGTCATACCATACGCTTCCCGACTAACATCACTTAGTTGACCCCCAAATATAGATGGAAAAAGGACATCTATATCAAAAACTACCTTAAAACGAAATTGTTCATAATCACTGTTGCCACTCTTTAAAAGTTATGGCTACCTACATATCAACATTTTCCTGTGACACCTTTTAACATTGACCTCAAACAGAAATGGTTTTTCAGAAATGTCTACTACCACAATGTCATATGAAGGAAATCTATAGGGTAAGGTGGTCAGACCTTATTTTTAACTTAAACATTTAAGTAATATAAGAAATGCTCACCCGCTTCCTTTGGTACTTTCAATAGGCAAATATCTTGAATTAGTTTGGGGGCTTTGTGCACTTCGCTTACAGCTTTTTCCAGGCGTCTGAAAGTAACGAGCAAATGAAAGTATATCTACGGTACACTTCTGCTACGTAAGGCCTTTGGCGAGTTCCACATCCAACACCAGATTTTAACTTATTATCAAACTTTACAGATTGTGTTTCATATAAAGAGTTAAAAAGGCACATGTTTATATTAATAATTGAACAGAAAATAACCGGGCATTTCAATGAAGTACTGGAATGAAATTAAAAAAGACTGCTCTATCCTGTAATAACCTCAGTACCTTATTTCTTTGTACACATCTCCTCATCATAATCTCATCTTATTTATTGTTTACACATTGACGTTGGGCAGCTTTGTTTTGTTTGTTAATTTGGTTCGACGCAATTTTATTAAGCCTTCAAAAGGTGAATACCAAGAAGTAGTTTGACTTCAATTTGGTGCTGTTGTGTAGAAAAGCGGAAACTTTGTCAAGACCCATAATCGACATTTTAGGGTAGTAGTAAGTTACTTTCTTTATGCTTCGAATATCTTATTTCTAGTAATAAAGTACTATCGCAATTAAAGCCACTTACCTATCTGGAACTGGTTTGGATATTATTTCAACAGTATATCTGGATGCTGCTTCGCTTCTATTACGGAGGAGTTGAACCGGAAAAGGTGATGAGCAATGATGTACTTCAAAAACTGCTGTCAAAAAGTCATCCTGCTCAATAGTGTCAGTTATATAAGCATGAGCAACAAAGGTTGTTTCTTGGCATTTATTTGTAAATGCAGACTTGCCGTACTGTAATTTCTCAGGGTAGTCAGTGCAAGACATTCTATCCTCAGAACCACGGTATCGAATGCATAGATAATCATATCGCATTCTAGATTCGTTAGGTGAAGAAATCTTGATATGACGTGCTGCACAAAATCTAAATGGCAAGCTGATAAACCCACGTGGAAGGGCATCCTTAACACTGTCTTGCCATTCGATTTGTACTCCGTGAATAATGACATTTTCATTGCCATGCACTGAACTATATGACGTCATCATTTCAATAATTGGACACCACGTGGTCTGATAGGTGTTGATGTCTTTTCTACTCGGCTGCCGGTCAACAATTTGAGCAAAGCACTGCACTGCATCTTGTCGATGTTCTACACAGAAATCTATCATTGGTGTTACATTAACTAATGATATTTTAGGAGTCAACATTCCTCGGTAAAGACTCCCGTGAATTTGCACTTGTAAAACATCCCCTGGGGTGAATCTCTTTTTAAAGTCAACATAATGGTGTCTTTTCTGGTCTATTGCTCTGCGCCCGAGTTCACACGTAGCCTCTTCTACTTGTGGATACCTAGCTTGCTTTTGCTTCCGCATTTTGTTTTCATTTGTTGTTTCAAAGGTTTCCAACTGCAGACGCTGTTGTTCTTCATCTTCTCTCTGAATTTGTTGTCTGAGACCAGCCGTGTCGCCACTAATAGCCGATTTCTGCATTGCCATCCACCGGGAAGCTGATAATTTGACAACAAATCTGTTGGTGTTTAATTCCACTTGTTTCGATCGGTTCCCTTTAATATCTTCTTTGGACAACTGACTCGTTGTCAAGATGTGGAAGATGCGTTCTTTCCATTTCACTATGGCACACTTCTTTTCAGCACCAACTTCAGGTCGGCAGATTGGTTTTAGGAGGTTAAACGCCACGTCGCTTCTACGATATGCGGGCGTTATAAGTGGATAGAATGAAAATGCAGCCATCATGTTCTTTTCAGACACGCTTTCAATAACTGAGTGTACAGTTATAGGTTCCTGAGTGACTTGCACAGCAAGTTGAAGAGCGTTTGTTTTAAGCTGGAATTCTCTTGCTCTGGTACTGAGACTGTTACAATGATGGCTAATTTGTGAAATTTCACGAATGCCATACGGTGGTTTCTCGTCCACTAGAGCTGCCTTTAGTATTCTGTGAACTATGATGTCCATATATCTACGGATTGGTGAAGTAAAATGTGTGTAGAAATCCAAATGCAGGGCTGTGTGGCCCAGTTTCCTGTTCTGGTGTTCTCCTGAGCAAACATATTCGGCTTTACGCATGATTCGACGAAAAGCTGAGAGTGCTGGTACAAGATGGGGGTGGTTCTGGTCAGAACAAATAATCAAGGCCGAATTACCTACTTCACATGTATTATCAAAACCCGCAATTCGTAATTTCGTCCAAAGAGTTCTCTGTATATCGATTGTCTCGGTGGCATTGCCGTGGTCCAATGACGTATCTCTTAAATTGAGTAGTTCAATACCGAGGATCTTTGCAATGAAATCCATCTCTGACAAAAGATAAATACTGTTCGAGATCGTCTGTTTGTGGACATCATACCAGTCACATAGCTTCTTAGCCTCTGGTGGTAATTGGCGCCGAAGAGGCACATTATTATGGAATTTCCTCATTAGAAATCTTGCAACAAGTTGATTTGCAAAAAATCATCATTTCTTCCACAAGCATATGAGCTTCGGGTGTATCTGCACTATCACCATCAATATTTAGAGCTAATCTTGAACTTCCTAAACGTTTCTGCCTGAGTTGTTTTGCTAAATTATGAAGGCTGACAACACTTTCATGAGTGGATTCTTTTGAAGACCCATTACCTTTGATTATTTCTTCAGCCTCATTGTACGTAAGCTGCGCCTTGCAAGAAATGACGGTATGCAGGAACGTTGGATCCATATCTTCAGCAACGTTACCATTTTCATCCATGACAACGAAAAGTGAAACTGCCAGTCTGTCCTTGTTTTTGTGAAAACTGCACAAATTTGTACTTAGAATCGGAGGCAGCATATGGATTGGGTCGCTGTTGTTCGGATAATGGAAGTTGCACGCACACGAGCTTCCATGTCAACTTGGTTGTCTCGTTTGACGAAATATGATACATCTGCTATGTGAATTGAAATATTGTAATCTCTATCTGAACGCTTACTAATACTTAAAGCATCATCAAAATCCAATGTATTTTCTGGATCAATGGTTATTGTATAATCATCCCGACAATCTTTGCGACGGAGGAGCTCTTCAGGAGGAATACACCAATCATCGCTAACCATCACATTTCTATTGTCCAATTTTTCAGGAATATTGTAAACGCGTTTAAGAATATCAAGGCCAGCTTCTTCATTTGTGTTTGGAGGAAGTACGTCAATAACCCATCCTGATGGATAAAAGTAACGTTCATCCCATATGTGCCACCTCACTACAAACAATTTGTTTGGTCTTTCTTTTCTTGTTACACTAACGTTGCGGTCATGCACAGCGATTCCGGTTTTAAAGTTATATATGGATATTGTTAACTTATTTCCATTATTCCTGTTACAAACATCCTCCTTTTGAATAAAGATTTTTGGCAGAGTACGATCAAGTGGAATCATGAGGCTTTTGGTATAACGATCAGGAAAACATATAATTTCTTTATCTGCCATATCTAAAGCTCTTTTTTCTACTTGAATGACGCGACCATAGATTTTTCGATCATCTTTATGCAATACCTGTTCATTATCCATGCTTAACAAATCAGCATCTTCAATTATTTCAACTAAAACAATGTCGCCATCTAAAGCAGTTCTGCGTTGAGTATTTGTACTGATCAAAATCTCTTCCGATGGAAAAGCGCTCTCTAGTGGAACTGCATATTTGTTTCCATCAAAATCAGTTCTAAATGTGCAGCGTTTAGTCACTCCTTTTCGATGATTGTCCTTATCTTTTCCGTTACTTTCCTAAAAAAAAAAAACCGTTTCTTTCTTTTCTTTACTTTCTTCCAGAGTATCGAATAGCATATCGTCACTTTTAAAAGTTATCTTTCGAGACATTTCAGGCATTTTGCATGGACTTTTTGATTTTAGTGACGTGTCTTGTATAACAGTTGGGGTGTCGTCTGAGAGTCCTGAAAGCAAAAAAGGTGTCAAATATAGCAGCTTGATGAAAGGTATTTAACAAATACATACACAATTATTAATTATCAAAAAGTAAATCAATGTATTCTTAAAGTTACAGGAGGAGATTTTTGAGAATACGAATTTCGCATAAATTACACCTGATCAGTTGAAGACCATCTACCGAGAACGTTTCGAAGCGAAGGTGTATTGAACTTGCCCGCTATCGTAATCGTCCCTATAGAAAACCGTGCTTTGATTTTCTGTCGTAAACGACAAAAAAATACTAAATCATAATCTTGTCACTTAAAGACAGCGTATTCGGCTTATTCACTTCAGGTGTGATCTAATACATTGGTAAGCATTCCAAATATGCAAAAAACCCGGGTTCGAAAAAACAAATCGGGGCGCTTCTTTTCTGGAAATGTCCTCATCTCTCTTTAAAGCAATAACAGCATATTTTGAAGAGCGCCCTCAATTTTCAACATTTGAGATTTTTGTACAGTTGTGTTGGTAACTGCCTAATAAACAATACCTGCGCGTGGTAATGCTCCAAATTGCGTGTTTGTCATAAAAGAAGCGATTTTGTAATTAGAATCGGGATCCCTAATTGTAATTTAATGGCGGAGCTGGAAACGTCAAATTTATGTCCGTCCATGATGAAATGGTGTCACCTCACGGAAAAGACTTCTAACGTGACTTGCCGTAACCGAGGGAACAACTAATGGATAAGCGTAGACATGTACATGGCTCGATTTCCCGGGTTATTTCATATTGGAAGGACGTTTCCAGCAGCGTTGAATTAGTATCGGAGATCTCCGATATAATTCTTCGAATGACAAAATTCCTTCTTTTGCGATACATAGAGATGTTTGAGCTCTATCATTCACAGGTATTGTTTACTAGTCATTTACAAATGCAACTGTGCGAGAATCTTAAAAAAATGTGCTGTTATTACTTTAAATACCGTTTAATTACTAATTTATTTGACTACGTCATTGTGGGCAAAACACAGGCTATTTGCCTTAGTTTCCCGTGTATTTAAATATCTTAAAATAGTTATTTTCTAATCCAATTAATGAACAAAACATTGTTGTTTAATTTGGATATCATTTACACAACACCTTACATCAATGCGGCTTTTGTTATCTCACAAAAACTCACATTGTGACAAGACTATTATCCACAAGCACCGCTACCATGCATACCCTCAATGGGCATTTCAATAAAAAATGATATACAAATGCATTAAAAAACTCTTTTAACATACATTATAGATGATACGACCTTGATTGCGATATAGACTCCATCTTGTAGAATTTGCTACCAAATCATGAAAAGCTGGCTAGAAAATATTGCCATAGCTTCCATGATAAAGAATGAATAGCGTGATAATTGCTTTTTAAATACTGCGTTTATATTTGTGTCAGTATCATAATTTGACTTCACCGTAAATGCAACAATGTTCATAAATAAAACGGCAAAATATCAGTTGTTGGATGTTGGGGGCTATTGGGTGGTTAATTTTGTCCTACCCATGGCCCACAACGAATGAAATGAACGTCAGTCGTCTTGATTTAAATAAACCGGCCTCAATGAATACATCTTTTCACCTAAGCGCGCATTGCATTATGAGAAAAAAGAGTATCTGAGCACAATGATCCAGGTGCACTATTTTTACACCTGGCCACCTCTAACACATACATCAATTTGTTATCACTACCGATTAGCGTATATGCAAAGCGGCACCCATAGTATGTGGAAGAAGCGGAGGCAGCCATTGCTTTCTATTGTTTGGTAATCTAAATGTTTTCTTTCTTTGTGGTCGGCAAAACATGCGAGACGATGAATTTCTAAAGATGACGTAACGTTTTGCCTCTCTATCTATATAGAACCTCTTGGTGCATACCTTGAAAGGACAATACAATTGAACATTGCAGACCCCGCTTTGAATATCCATGGTCGAATACCTTGGCGAAAATATGTTGCAACCAAACCAAATTACAACCTTAGACCATCAACCGCAGCGATTGCAAGAAGCTTGTAGTCGCCGTCGCAGCCGTAGGGGGGGGGGGTGATGGTGATGATGATGATGATGATGATGATGATGATGATTATGATTGTCCGTGGGGGTTAATCCATTAACCCCGACGGATTTTCAAGTCAATAATTTATTCCAAAATTATCATGATATTGCTAAGATGTATAATTGACTAAGGTTAAGAGGGATTTTTGGCCATGTACCATGGACAGCGATTGCAAAAGTAAATTCAAGGGGCAGTTCACAAATTACCGTTGGAAATCCCATGCCCAAATCGAGCAGGACTGGTCGTCCTGGTAAATGCCATGATTGAACATCTTATTTTCACGGCGCGTGGGGGGGGGATAAACCTGTTCGATTTATTAGTTTACATTATTTTCTTGGGCCAAGGTTTCATTCAGTTTTGAATATTACCAGCTTCTAAAGAGAACCCTTTTACAAACATTGTTTAAACAATATAATTTTTACCCAAAGTTGGGTCAACTATGACATCTCACCGTCTCGTAACCCATTTTGTGTTTTGTTAATTTTTACCCAACACCAACTTTGGGTGCATTCATAGTAGTGAAGTTGTTGCAATTCCTCGATTTTTTAACCTCAATAATGTACATAACTGTAACATTTGTTATTCATTTTTATGCGGGTATCATTTCATTTGTGAGACATTTCCGCTATCAATTTCAAGAATATAATCAACATTTATAGTTTTTGTTTTTTCTTCCAAATTTCCCTAGCTCGTCGCTGGTCTTCATTTCCTGAGGCAATAAAACAGGATACAATGCAAAATGGACCTTAAATATTGATTTTTCTTCTAGAAAAGAAGGTCAAAATTTTGAAACTGAACCAGATCCTGTCTAAAATAATAACTTACCCCGTTAGGCCTTTCCGTCGCTTCTTCCAATGAATGTTTTTGCAAGAAACCTTTTTTCTGAAACAGGGTTAAATAATGGTAAAATGTTAATTATTTTTTTTATTTTATATTTTTATAATTAGATTTGATTAGTGACTAAGTTTGTTAAATTATTTTATCCCTTTTGAATAATATTGTTTAATGAAAATAAGAGGGTTGTACATTTTCCTATACCTCATCATTGGTGAAAACTGACCAACCAACGATTGAGATTTTCAATAGAGTGGCCCTCTACCAACTTTTGCGCCATGGCTCTGCACGTTGGTCCCGCTGCCGTGAGTACGGATTTGATCGCAGGCCTATAATTTTCCCATATCCCTTACGTCCCGAGAACCATTTTTGGAAAAACTTGACCAACCACAGGCCGGAAAAATAAGTCATAAAACCTCTATTTATCTAGCAGCCATTTCCCGCTACAAGACCAAGAAAGCTGTCCGCTCTGGACTTAATCAATTTTGTCAACCTAAGAGTTTGGCCCTGTTAGATCTGGGGCGATTTCCCGCTAGAACCAAGGAACCGTCATTTTCCGGTCTTGCGCTCTCCCTTCACCGCTTCCATGCTAGGTAGGATTTGTGGAGCCGGCAGAGCCCCGATTTTTTGTCAGCAATCTACGGTAACACCTTACGACTACAGTTGTGGAAACTACGCGAAAACCACGGCCGCGGAACTTCACGTGTTAATCACATGTTGATGTCACGTATTCATCACGTGACAGCTAAGCTGCAAAAAATTATGTAACAGGTTATGGCGCTTGTTACACCCAGTCCGTAGTGGTTGTAAATTACGGTTAAACCAATGCGTCGTCTAAAAAGCGTGGCCCGTACAGGCTAAATTTGTTAACTTTCTAAAATTGACAAACGTCCCCTTTTGAAAACTTACGATATCCACTTTTTTAAAATTGACTATCTCAAATTGGAGCGTAGCCCTAGCACCGCTTTAGCGGAAAATTGCCCCTATATGTTACAGGTAAACCCTTGGACCAGGTGGACGCCTTCCTTGGTCTTTAGCGGGAAACTGGCCCTAGATCTAACATTCAAACTTGCGGGTAAAAAAATAAATTTGACCCGCTGGCCTGGGCCCGGCTACATGAGTTCCGCTTGTGGCCCTGTCACGTTCAGTTCCCGCCTGGCTTTGCCGGCCACGCAAACGCTAAGTATACGAAATAGATAGGCGTTCTGGTCGTGGGCAGCATTCCGATCCAATGGGCCTCATTTCTACCTCATAATTTAATATCCGAGGTGTATTTGGCGAAATCAGCAATCTAAAAGACGGGTATCACCTGGCTGACTGAATGTTGGCGGAGACTACCGCATGAAAAAACCGGCAAGAAGAAAGAAGAAAGAAGAAGAAAGAAAGAAGAAAGAAAGAAGAAAGAAAAGAAAAGAAAGAAGAAAGAAGAAAGAAAGACGAAGAAGAAAGAAAGAAGTAAACATTTAGACAAATACTACTTACGGATTTTCATCTTGGCGCGATACTTTAAATTCGTTCTGAGCCGTTTCCATTATTTAAGTAAACATCACACCACTCATCAAAGCGTTGGATTGTCTGAGATCCAAGCAAAAGTCCAAAACGATACTGACCGCCAAACAACATCTATCGAATGGGAAAATGCAAATTTCGAGGATGAAATACCAAAATGAGTTACAGGATGAATGAGGTCGGGATGAGAACGCGCTGCTGCTTCTGCTGCTTCTGAGTGCTGCTGATTCCTTGCTGATGCTGAATATGTCATGATGAGATGATGATGCTGAATGATGAGGATGATGATGATATGTTGCCGCCGCCTCCCTGCCATCGACTCTCCATTGACACATTTTTACATATTGTAGTCCGCTCTCTTAATAACTCTTTTTGACTTGGGGATTTTTGTATTTTGAAAGAGGGCATAATCACTTGCAAGAAGAACAAATTCCTCTACAATAGGTCTTTATTTTTAAATAATAAGTGGTGTGTGTAAAAAAAGCGTTAATGTTCACAGCTCCTCCATTTGTTAATGCGCATTGTGACATAGACCAAAGGAAATTGCTTCTTCTTCTGCAGCTACACATAATTGCGAATTTCCACCCCAAAACTTGTAACAGAATAACACTTCGTCGTTGGGCAGGAAAAAAACTCATATGTGCATTTGACTCAGAGCAAAACCTCATGTGCATTTCGGTAACACTGCACAAAACGACCTTTTGCGATATGTTCGACATGGAATCATACAAATAAAAATAAAAAAAGCGGAACTGTATATTGTTGTTTTTTCATGATTAATTTCGATCTCCCGGTATAATTGAAAAACCCTGTTCATGATGTTCCCATTAATACGTTAGGGAGAAAAACTCTTGTCACTGTTTTATCACTTTTCCTATTCCCTACGTTAGGAGAAAATGTTCCTTTCATATGCATGATGTCCGGGCACAAATTACGATGTTCGGAGGAATTTTTGTAAATTTAAAAATTTTTGTACGGACGGACCTAAAATGTCACAACACACGCCATATACTAACAGTACAGGCATTGCCGAAAATTAGACTTGGTAAAAATGTTCCGCACTTGTTGACTCTAGACACTTAATTATAGCCTCATGAATATACGCATTATTATTAGTATTATTATTAACATCCCAAAACAATAGGAACATTAATAGAGATGCTGAAGACATCAAAGATATTTGTAGGCTAACTTTTAAATTAAGTTAATTATTTTATTGATTTTTTAGTTTTTTTCTTTTTTTTACTCATTGATATTAAAACACAAGGTCACAGACCCGCAAACAAGGTGCTTCGTGGTAATCAACTCAGGCGTGTGTTTGATGTGTTTAACGCCATCGCCGGCGGCAATTAATTATATATATATATTATATCATATAATGTATAATATATATATATATTATATATAATATATATATATTATATGCGTTCGGTTTACCGTAAGCGCCTGATTTGGGGCTTTGAATAATTTCAGGTGATGACAATGTATATACACAGCCTTAAACCATGCAAAAATGTCAATTTAGAGGGAGCACTATTTTTCAAATGTTGCCAATGTTTTTAAGCGCGAAAGTCTCTTTTGATATGAACTGAATTTGGCGTTAGGCAAAAATTCGTATTCAGTTAATTATTGCGGTTTCCTACAAAGGATATGAATATTCATTTATGCAAATCGAGGGGAATAAATATATGACTATTAATTTAAAACCACACTCAACAAAGAGCTCATTACTAAACCTAATGAATAATTAAAATTTCCCCTACGTATAATTGTAGGATGATGATGATTATTATTATTAAGATTCTTATGATTATTATTAACATTATTATTAGTTCACTTTATTAGTATAGCTTCAGAACCTGTAAGTAAACATTATCTCTCCAACCAAAAAAGCCTATATGCAATTGTTCGTATTAGAAGTCGGTACACCTACACACAGTTAACAAAAGCGTCCTTACAGATCTTGAAGGCCTTTGAGAGCTTCTATATTCTGGTGTGTCATATGCGTGTTGCCACACCCAAACAAATGCGGTTACAGCACATACCACATGAGTCAGGCCTTCGCATTGACTCTTATGAATTTAATAAACCAAAATAATTATAGATCACGGTTTAACGTTCAAAACATTCTGAACAAACAGAAGTAATAAACCATTCTTTCTGATAAGCCACAGGGATACATGTTTTCAGTACATTTATAAAATGAAACCAAGTACTAAGTACAAAGACACATGGGAAACAAAAATTATACACCACCATTGGCTAGGCGTAATTATGAATTAGATTTCAATAGGTGTGCCATACGCAAGTGCATACAATTACGCTTTGAGTTTGAAAGTCAGTAGTGTGCAATGACTCCTCAAGATGTTACATGGAAAATGCGTAATTTCCTTCATAATGAGGATAATTGCAATCGTTCTGTTTCAAGAGGGTAGGTATCAAGCCTACCCCTCATTATCTATACATAATTTAAAATTATAGTTAACTGTGTAAGGGGAGCACCAAGACAGACAATTAGTAGTCAATTTTTATTTGCTGAAATTCATTCAATTAATCAAAAGCCTTTATTGATTTTTTTCTTGGATTAAAAGGTACTTTCTGGGGTTGTATGTGCAATAGCAAAACTCAACACTTCCTTCCTTGATGTGAAATTCTAAAAGTTAGGTGACAATTTGCACATTTTATGTTAAAAACCTACGTTCATAACAATTGTCGCAGATCGAATTCTAGAATTATATGCAAAGTGAATTCAACAATTGAAATGAAGTATCACAATGTAAGAGAAATATTTAGAACAGACACCATATTGTTGTTTACGTTGAAATGTTCTATTCTTTAAAAATATAATTATTAAAAAAAAAAAAAAAAAAAAAAAAAAAAAAATACAACATTAAAATTATCCTTGAATTTTTTTAAAAAAATTGAATAGCTCATTACTAAGGTTTGATCCTTGATGACTATGTATCAAAGGACAAGGCGTTAGGCGAAAGTATTCATTTAATACCTTATTGAAGATTTTGAACAATCCTGTGCTTGATTGGTACCCAAAACGTTAAACACACGGCAACCGTGGCACGAGACATAACTATTCTTTCTATGTGCTGTATCCCCGGTTCAAGCAAAGCGCATACTCAGTAACCCAGAAGTGCTACAAAACTCTTAGTAGTTAAGTAACTACCTACCGCTGTATTGCCATGTATTAAGAATTTGTCAGCACCAAATTATTAGAAAAACAGTTTGATCGGTTGAGAAGTGAGTATATTCGCAATGTGCTTGTCGCCTTGCAAAGGAAGGATTGTAGGAAGTTCCATATAATTAACCCTTCCCTTTCTTGCTTGAACGCTCAAAATGGCGTATCGTAATTTCACACGACTGCAATTTCACCAATCGTATGCCCTGCATGGGGTCATGCCACAATGTTCACGCAATCTTAAACGTTCGCCCCCGCATCACACATAGTTGTTTCATGAGTAGTGTGATAAAATACCTGGGAATCAATCAATATTTACAGTGTAGAATGAAATTTGTAAAGAAGGATTACTAAAAACAAACCCAAACACAGTTCATTCCTTCAATTTTTACATTATGAATATCCACAATGATTTAAACTGAGGATATAATGTTACATTCATATCGTTTCCGTTTTCAAAACAACTTGAAACTTCTTATATCAACAGCTTTAAAAATTTAAAATTTATAACAGTATAAATGTGATGAAATTTCTCTTGGGTTGTTCTGTAGTTTTTGTTCAGTTGTCTTCTAGATAACGAATTCTAATACCTCTAGTGCCCATTATTGAAAAATGCGCATTCGATGGTCAGTTTACTGTCTATTATTATGCAATAATGAATAGCGAATGCATGTTATATTAAATCACGTGGTTTTGACTAATTTACGGTGTAGGAAAAATAAAGGTGGTAGTATACCGAGGGCTCAAATGTATCCTCAGCGGGAAAAAATTTAACCAAATTGGCGAAAAAGATCTAAATCAGCCGCCACTCACTCAGCCACCTCAGCCGGTTCCCAGGCGTCCTAGACACGCTTTGAAACTAGGCTTTAAATTGTATGATCTGAGTATTCGTTTACCTAAGCTCACCGTTATGCAAATCTGCACTCTATCATTAGGAAACTTGGGGCGGCGCCAGCGGTAAAAATTCATAGGAGGGACAACAGTACACGATGAAACTAACATATATGAGACATGAATATATAATATATATATCGATATTATAGATATATATATATATATATAGTAGAGTAGATATTATAGATTCAAGGATGGCGCTATGCGGCTAAGTTATATAGAATCATAGATGCTAAAGAGTACGCACATAACCACATTTTAAGAATTTTTTATTTTTGTGAGTGGCCATAGGCCTATCAAGAGAAAACGTCAATTGGAAAGAAAGAAAGATCAGAGAAGAAGAAAGCCTCAAAGAGCACTACGGGAATCGAACCCGGGTCACTTGCGTACATGACCAAGTGGGGTAAACATCTACACCACGAGTCCACACGGCTGAGATACAACTTTGAGGTGATGTAGCTTATACAGGGCCACCTATGTAGCTGTAGTGTGAATAACTTAATGTTTAAATAATTCTTTCGCCGTTTTTCACTCAACCAGAAAAGTGGCACCCCAACTTGATTTTGTGTTCCCAGTAAGCTGGAGTTATCTCTTCGATTAAAACAAGCAAAGACGAGGTGATGAAACAAAAAATCCTGGAAAGCCTGGTCTTTTTTCTTTAAGGTGATGTGCAAAAGTGATATCAATCTTGAAAAACAAGGTTTTTGATGTACGATGTTTTTTGAGACAGGCTGTAGAAGTTTCACCACCAGCTAAGAAATAATACTACTAAGGAATTAGGGTTCAACAAGCTATTTTTGTAGAACTGTGCAGTCGGCTTGGATTCTTTAATCTGTTAATTTCAAATTGCAACTATATGCCAAACACAACAATATGATTTTAGACATTGAAGGCAGGACCAGATCAGGACAGGGCAAATGAAACTCACTCATACTACTCAAAAACAAGTCTCAGAAGTTAGCAAGGTTAGAATGTAAATTACACTACCGTACGTAGCATTGCCCTCTACGATAATTTCCTCGCTAAAAGACGCTTTATAATGGCTAGTCTTTAGTAGCCCGCCAACAGATCAAACTCTGACCCGGCTTTAGCCCCGGGGGGGGGGGGGGGCACTGTATTCAAAGGTGGTTATTATGCGTGAACAAGAAAACGCGTTTTAAGTAGACTGGTCCATTTCTCAAAAAAGTGCCCTATAGCAAGACAAAGGCATTTTTGAGTAAAGCAATTGAAACCGTGTTCTATACGGAAATTTGATGTGATTCCAAATCTTCCGGTCCCCGAGCTAATTTTTAGAGGAAGTGTGCCTAATTTGCATAAAATTCAAAATGCCGCCATTTTTACGTTTGTTTGTAACATAACTACAAGATTAAGGTTTGTAATGATTCATTCTTGTGTCTATACAGATGTTTTCAGGGTTAAGGAATTAAATTGATTCATTAGTTATAGCATTTAGGTCAATTAACAGTTATTAATTGCATAAAAAACCTGCCTTTTGGTTTCGAGCCTATCTACAGAGAGGAAGGAAAGGGGTGGGAAAGGGGTAGGTAAAGGGAAGAAAAATAAAGAAAACCTTGAAGGGCCCCGGCGGGATTCGAACCCGGGGCCTCGGCCCCCACCATTCATATGACCAGGCCAGGGCAAGCCACAGGAGTCGCTGGCCCAGGCCAGCGATTTGTGCCACATATGACGTTGTGCGAGACGTCTCGCATCTTCTTGGGACTTGTGCATTTTCTATCCTCAACTCATTGAGTTATATTGGTGTTTGTTGAGGGGTAAGGGCCTAGGGGACACTCTTACCTGGACAAAAGCGGAGTGCACCATAAAGGGAATTTATCCTAGGCTTGATATGGTTAGAAGATTCAATTTGTGCTATTTTTATTTTTGAGTGGTCGGAATTTGAGTCAGTCGGGGGTCAGAGAGGGTGGTGCCTAGGATGAGGTGCCTACGAATGAGGCAAGGTTAAAGTCTAGGGATTTTTGATATTCGGCCTTTTGCCATTTTTTTTGTTTTATATTCTTTGTAAACCCATGCCCTGTATTAAGAAAATAAATCTCATTTGTTGTTATTATGTGGTATCATTTTGACCTAGACAACAGTTAAAGCTATGATGTTAATTGAAGGTAACAAAATGAGGACTGCACAAATTTTGAACTTTTTACATCAAAATTTCACTTTCCACCTTATATGACACTTGTTGGCCCATGTATATGCAATACAGGTTGATATTCTGTCTTCCTTACATTTTGAACGTTACAACAAATATAGTTTTATGCTATCTCAAAAAAAAAAAATGGAGACTTACTTCATTTAAGTGTGAAAAACGGGTTTGTTAAGTATTTGGTAGTTTCAAGCATGGAACACACTTTGCTCCCAAATAATGGTGTATGATATGATAGAATTAGGGTCCATCGTGGACAGTTAATTATGCCATTAAAAAAATCAACATGGCCGCCGTTTAAACTTTTTGCAAATAATTGTCAATATATGGCATAATACCTTAATTGAGTCTAGTTAGTGTTCTTGAGACTGAAAACATATGTAGAGACACAAGATGAAGTCTTTACAAGCCTTAAATCTTGGAGTTATGTACAAAAAATGTTAAATGCCGGCCATTTGGAATTTATGCAAAATTAGCCCAATTCCCCTAAAAATTAGCTTGGGGACCGGACGATTTGAATCAAAAAGGGGGGGGGCATCAAATTTCCGGAATAGAAGCACTGTTTAAATTGCTTTTACTCAAAAAATGCCCTTCGACTAGTTGCTTTTGAAAAATTGGAACCAGGCTATAAAAGGGCCTCTTTTTTCCAAAAGGGCGATGTACGCGCGTACATTGATTAGGGTTTTTGTCAGAAACAGCAAAATATGAAATAAAACAGTATGCTTTTGGGTAACCCTGAAATTGCGATGTACGCGGATTCAAAATCATCAAAAATATTGGTAATTTGGAAGAAAAGCAAAAATGAGCAAAGCCAAAAATAAGGGTTAATATTATCAACACAATGCGTGATTATTGTTTACTGACCAAAAAGACTTGTTTATGGTAGAAAAACAGACAAAATAATGATGGGTTAGGGTTATGTTTTTTAGTCGGTTGAAAATACTGTTCGGGTGTCCTGTTACGCATCATACCACCTTTAATACAGCCACTGGCCCCCAAATTATGTTCGCCACCTATATTGAAGATGAATATGCCGTACACTCGATTGACAAAGAGTGGTGTATAGTGAGAAAGACACCACCATATGGAGCGATCCGGGATAGAGGAGGTTGGCAGGATCGAGGTAGGAGCGATCCTGGATCGATCATACATCACTTCTGTAACGAGTTGCCCGAAAGATATACCAGGGAAGGAGACAAGCAGGCTTTATATGCTTTAAATGTCTTCTGATGCTATTCGTGGACGATTTTGTAAATTTAACTTTTTGCACGCTGATCATTGAACTTTAAAGGTCCTGGTCGATCGGTAGGAACCCGATTTTACCGGACAAGGCGTCAAATTGGTATCAAAAAAAGTTATATTTTCTCATTTATCTGTGAAAATCTTCCAGGGCTAAAGGATGTTATGAGCGAAATACGGCATTTGGTCGACCAAATACTTTAATACACAGTTACTTTAAACGGGTGGAAAATATCGGCGCAAAATTAAACACTTTCATAAGTACAGGACCCCCCCCCCCACAAAGAAAAACCAACTTTCCGAGGGAATTTTTGCCACGAATTTATACCACGTGAAGGGTCATAACGACAGCCCCAATCAGCAACAAAAAAATGAAATTTGGTAATTTGGCTGAAAATTAGGGGACAAAAAACATTGTTTTCAAAAACACGCGCAAATTGGGCAAAAAAGACGGAAAATTCAAATGAGCAAGTGCGCTTATACAAACATTTTAAAAACTTATTTTATGGTGATATCTATTCTAGGACGATCCAAATTCTACTACATTTAACACAAAAACCAGCAGTTTTAGGGAATCCTGGATTTTTACGATTGTTACAAAATTCACGGCATTTTCCCATAGAGTTTGTAACAGTAACGGATATAGCAAGTCGTCCACGATGAAATTGTTGTGTTCCAGCACATAAAAGGGTTAATTAGTTTTAATTGTTACTAAGAATTGTTTATACATGTAGTGTGTGTGAACTTATAACAGCAAAACAAAAAATCTTGTTTTTTGGTTTTTGATTTTGATTAAAAAAAATTCGCAGATGAATTCCGTTAGTACCCAAGGGGGGGGGTCTGTGGGAACCTCCACGAATTAACTATTAAGGCTTGGCCGATTTTAAATTATTTGGTATAGAAAAGAAGCGCAATTTAAAGTCAGACAATTACAAAAAAAATCGCGCGCAAAAATCCCACCAGTAAAGCGGCCAGCGCGAAAATTTGACACCACACCCCCCCCCCCCCGTCATTAAGGATGGTTGAAGGCAATTCTATCAAGACGAAACAATTTAAATCGGGTCGTTTTCCCTTTAAACTTATAGGGCCCCCTACTTTGCCGGCAATTCGGTCTGCAAGCGCCATGACCTGAGTTTTTCAAGTGAACGACGGGAGACCCTCAAGAACTTTTATAATCATGTTATGGACCAATCTTGATGAATATATTTCAAAAGCCTTCACATGTAAGCACCTGCGGGTTGGGGGTTTAAAACATATAGGTCAATGTATTCTAGCGTGTCGTAAGAGGCGAATAAAAGGGACAAAAACCGTTAATGTTCCAACATGAGT